>JAPZDZ010000002.1:17922502-17935382 GCA_029783805.1 Acanthurus tennentii
GCTCATTTTCAAACTCCTAATACCTTGACATGCATGTCTAGTTAACACATAAACAAGCGATATGAGAATCATTAATTATTTCTTTTTTAATTCTGTCGTCATTGTTGGGGTGCTTTCAACTGCAGCCTCTGATTAATTTTTAAATACAGCCGGTCAGGTTTTCGTCGCGGCTGGGTGAAGTCCTTATCAAACGAAACTGATCCCTTCAGCTTTTCTCATAAGAATCCTTTGATGACTTGGTCTGGGGTGGAGGTTGTTTTTCTGCTGGGATGCGCAGAGTTTTGGAAAAAAAAAAGAAGCAGAAGAAAAACGAGGATTTCCTCTGACACATGGGATCCTGACGCTGCAGTTTCACTCAGTTACCGACTTTCAATCTTTTGTTCCAACCTTTAGTCTCTAAGGTACAAAAATAATGAACATATGAACATAAAGTTGCACGTCCATTTAGATTTACTGTTGGTGCTTTACGACATATTTCAAATTGTTCAACATCTGTATGATTTTCTCTGTTATTATTGTTGTTTAAGTTGGTTTAAAGAGTTGAATCACAATAGAATTAAGCTTGAAATGAGGTTTTCTTTTCATGAGGGGTTCCTCTGTGGCATTACTTGTATTGCTGTGTTGAAATGTTTGATGTGAATATTGCATCTCCATGTGACTTAATAGCATTTGCACGGCAGATCCTGATACTCATAGCTGCCTTCACTTACCAACATCTGTATTCAGTCTCCCGGTTTTAGGCACTTTCTCCTAAAATAACATTATGTTTCCTGAATGATTCTATCGCTGTCAGCCTAATGAGGGCCATTAAAATGAAATACATTTCGTTCTTTCCCCTCCAAGTGGAGCAGAATCTGAAAGAAAAATTTGAATTTCTTCGTGAAGCCTAGAGATCGTGTCTGTGGTTTGTGGGTCCCGACAAGAAAACAACAAATATTATTTGGCAGGGTGACACATCTCGTGGCCACAGGGTAGCCCCTGTTGTTCAGAGACTGTGTTTTCCCTAATCAAAGACTGGAAAGGCGTGATGGAGCAGACATGAGAAAGGCTGCCTTTATACGCAGTGCCAACACCAACAATGGCCTGTGCCAGTGTAGACGGCTGAGCCGGGAGGTGCTCCTGGGGGCTCAATAGCCGTAGTGTTTCTGCCGTGGGCTTTCGGATGCCACAGAGGCACAGTTGGCTTTGCCGGGGAAGGGCGTCAGAGCACAGCGGCGAGTAACCGGATTCCTGTCTGTGGAGTCCAGGGGCTGGAGGAAAGGAAAGCAAAGCGAAGCAAACTCTGCTAAAGTGATTAGACTAGACAGCTGGGTGTGCAGAGGTGAGTAGTGGTGGAATGTAAGCCATCGCAGTCTGAGTTTTTGAAGGAATGTTAGTGGTTTTGATCTGTGTTTGCCCCCTTTATCTGTCTCTCCTCAACTTTAATCCCCTTATCTGTGTCAGCATATTATGTAGCGACATGTGCTTTTATTGTACAAACATGAATTCATCCGCAGTTGTTGCTAAACCGCTAATTTAAGAGCATAGAACATTTCCCAACCTTTTTACTGCCATCCCCAAGTCTTTTCATATTACAATCACCTCTCTGAACCATAACACTGTTTCATGCTCGAGTGCTAATGAGCGATTCTGTGAGTGATTTGATTGATTGAGCAACACAACATGTTCACCATCATCAGCTGTTTATCTGATCGCTGATGCAGTCGGCGATGAATGGAATCTGATTGAAACAGCAATTATTATCATTGTAAGCCTTCCAGTCAATTTACTCAGTTCGGTGATGTCGTTTGGCTCACGGCCTCAAATTGATCGCATTGCCAGGCAGGCACACACACACACACACACACATTTATAAACACACACAGAGATAATTATTTTAGGACCAATGTCTGGTTAATATCCAGGGATGGATTCTTAGGGTTATTTTTTATTCTCAAGGATTACACTGATGGATGTTTCTGTAAATCGGTTCTGGTCTCAGGACAACAGAGAGATCAGATTTTTTTTTTAAAGGGTTTGGCTGAAGTTATACAAAACAGAAGTTTTTGTACCATGATTGATTAGCCACCTTGGTGCTATCAGACAGAGAGGAAGATGCTTTAGGAAGACTGTGGGGCTTTAAAATGATTAGAAACGAATGGAGACATCAGAGTCTGTTGTGGGGCTTTTGTATTTTAAAATGTGAGTATTTCCATAGTACGTTCAGTCATTTAAAAGAGTAGTAAATTGCAAGAAAACACACATTAATGTCCAATTGCTTACATTGCGCACTACATAGCAATTTGAATTCTTACACTATCATACACATATTTTCTGCATTAAAAAAAGGAAATGTGAAAATCTTTTTGTATTATTTTAGACAATGATAGACATCAATGTAAGACATCCTGGTGATGATCTTTGCTGTGCACATTTTCCCACTCAAAGTGCTTATAAACCACAGATTCTCCCTGTGTGTCTTGAAATAGGTGTGAGTCTGACACTACAAACATTTCCCAACCAGAAAAATCTGTTTTTTTTTTACATGCTGTTGCCTTTGAATAACCCAGCCACCCTGCCGACTTGCAACCACGACAAACATGTCTGACCTCAGTCGTCCTGAATGACATCACTGCCACATTTCTCCCCCCAAAGCTTAGTGTCTATCTTTATGGGAGCCTGTAAGCGTCTTTTTTAACCAGTGGGTGGCACTGTCACTCTGAGAGCCCGCTGTGGATTGGGTCTCATCTTGTAGGGGCTCAGTCAGGCCTGTGTCGTCAGTCTGTGGTGCCACACTCCTGTGACCATCATGGCCAACGTGCGTAGGCCTATTTATACCCCTTGTGGCTTTTGTCACATTCACAGTCAGGGCTGCTCTGAGCACTAACCACTAGAGACAGTAGTCCAAGTCTTGTACTGTCTTCTAATTGACCTCCAAATTTCACGGTGTCATTGAAAAGCGCTGCACACTATCAACGGATAATGAGATGAAATCAGCGGGGCATTCAGTGGCCATTCTCTTGACGTAATGAGCATTCTTCCCCTTGTTCTTCGCAGCATTGTTCGTCTCCCTCTCAGAGTGTTTACCAGAGTGTGTCACCTCACATGGTTCTATTTTTAGCAGGAGAAAAGTGTGCTGTAGTGTGTTTTTGTGCTGGGGTGGAGCTACGCTGAAGAGCTTCAGAGAAATATGGCATCTGGTAATGGAGTGAACTGAAAGGAAAATATTGTAAATGGACAAGCGAGGGCCCGCTTCTAATAATGGTAACAGTCCACAATACATGACCTCTATCTGTCTTTTGTGGAGAGTGAGATAGCATATGCGTGCAATCAGGAAAAGCACAGCACGCACTGGAGCCTTGTATTTGCAACACTTTCTTAAAATGTATATTTTTTTAAAGAACTGCATATATAGAAAGCAGCATATAAACATGTGGTTAAGTTGGAAAGCAAAGGTTTGGTTGTTTCCAATCCTAAGTGTGTCATTTTGAGGATGGCAGAGAAATGCATAAGACAGGTTGCTAGATGCCCACATTCATATTTTAGGTCTGTTTTGAGTCTCCACCCCACCTGACTGGCATATGTCTTTGGAATGTGAGTGGAAACCAGAAGAAACCCACGCAAACAGTGAGAGAACAGTGAAAAACTCCACCCAGAGAAGCAAACCTGGATCCTTCTTGTTGTGTTAAAGCTAGCTGACACTTTACTAACAGGTTGGGCTGAGTATCCCTTGAATTTTTTTTTTTTAAATAGTACAAAATGTTTTCTTGGATTGGATACAGATACAAAACTCATACCCTTTAGTCTGAATTTCAATACACTTTTGAGGAATATGACCTTAGTGTTTGAATTATTAAAAGCCAAGCTCTCTATGTAAATGTACAATAGAAGAAGCCATAGAAGAATGTTCTCTAAAAGAGTGCAAAGGAACAGCTAACATTGTGATTAAAATCAGTAGATATCTGTGTAAGTTGCTCTCTTACACTGTTGCCTACCTAGCTAGCATAAACTAGCATAAACACTTTTGTCTGTTAAATGCAAAGCCGCAGCCAGAAGATAGTTAGTTTAAGGAAAATGGTTAGCCTTGCAAAAATTATCCCATTTACTAGCACATCTAAATTTAGCCAACTGCAATCTGGATGCAAAATTAACCAGGTCATGGTTTTGGATTGTATTTTTTCTCCAACAGTATTTTTTTCATTAGCTAATAGCTGTTATGCTGACCTAAGCTAACAACCTCTTAGCTGTAGCCTTGCATTTGAAGCACAGATGTGAGCATGGTATCAGTCTTCTCTGATCGCGACAGGGAAATGAATACATTTATTTTGCCGAAATAAATCCAGTCCTAGTCAACTCTCTTCAATGTCAACTTGGTACTTGACCGTTCTGGATCCATTTTCAGAGCTAAAAAGTGTTACTTGCTCTAGTCGTAGTTGTGAGGAATAGCTACATCTGGGTTGCTAGCACTTGGAAAACCCCTCCATAGCATTTAGTCACTTTGATGTAATGTTTTGGGGTAATACAATTAATCTTAGGAGTCATTCCTTGCAATTTCGCCTTCATTTTCCTTTTCTCTGGACAAACAGATTGTTTCTATCTGAATTGTATTTACAAAGTGGTGTATGAACAGGCGAAATGAGAAAAGCCTCTCAGACATTACTTGCCACCGATGATCTTTGATCATTTCCGTCGGATCCCACAGGCAACACATCTGCTCCAGCTTTGCTGCCAGGATGTGATGAGCAGAGGCAGCGTATCCTTTAATTACTCTCATTTCAGCTCTATTTATACATCTGCTGCCAGATCCGTCTTATGCACAAAAATTCTTTGTTCCTGAGAATTTACAGGAAAAATGTGTTTCTTCTTTGTGTTTCTTTTTTTTCTCCCTCCTATACAAAGTCCTCTGTGTTCCAACAGCTATCCCAGGCCACTACATCTCATTTAGTATGCTGTTGTATCAAACTATGACATCAGCCCATGCTAATTGTTTCCAGACCAGGCGAGGGCTGAGTTTTCACTTTATTTTCCCTTTCTCAGTCGCAGGTCTCAGTCGCAGCAAAGGCAGATAATGAGAAACGGCGCATGATGTCATGTAGACAGAGCATGCAGCGCCAAAATCTTGTGACCACTAGTTTCCAGGAAGTTATTCTTTTCCCTGTCGTTTCCCTAGCTGTCTTTCCTTCTGCTCTGTCTTTCTTCATTCTTTTTGCACTGGGAAAACCCAAGTTTTTTTTTGTGTTTTTCTGATAATACTCAGGTACCATATCTGTGGGAATTCACCTGATAAAGTCGATTGTGCGTGTGTGTAGCTGACCTGCTGATGCCTCTTTGGCCTCGTCCCATGTGTAATGTATCTATCTTTCCTTACACTAAAACAAGAAGGAAGAGGAAAAGAAGGGAGGGCAGGGAAACTGCGGTGGAGGATGATCGAGTAGGAGCTGAAATGCAGAGAGACCATATGTATTGAGTTGAAGAAATGGCGTTTTATGAGCAGAAAGTGGGCCTCTGCTTGGAATTCTCAATGACATCATGCTGGAGCAGAGCACCGAGCAGCCAAGGCTCCGGAGAAAGAGTGGGCCTTTACCAGACGGGGTGACTAGACTGCAACGCAACAGTAAATGAGAAAGAGAGAAAGGCAGAGGCAGGCAGACAGAGAGAATTACTGAAGCTTACTAAGTGACCTGAGGTTTGAGCAAACTTTTACAGCTCAGCTTTACCTGGAATTTATCTAATTGGATAATCACAGCAGAGCTCCTCCTGATGCTCAAAGTGATGCTGCCCTTGAGCCTCATGCCGAAACAATCATGTCACGCTTGAGGCTTAAGTGGGGCACAGACTTGCCTTCGAAATGAGACAATGATATTGCTTCATGTCTCATTCCCAAACAAATAAACTCCAGTTAGCCAATCCCTGTGGTACACCAGCAAAACAAAGCCTTCAGTGGTGGAGCCGCTATCTAATATCATGCACATATTTCAAAATCTAAATACCTGCCTCCGCCTGAGCCCCTTGTATGATCACATGTAGTAACAAAAAAGATAGAATAATGAGGAGGCAGTTATTAAAGGGACATCCTTAATGACTTTTATTCCCTTTCCAGTTCCTTTGTTTCCGAAAAAAAAAAAAAAATTCAAGCCAGAGTGTTCAAATTGTGTTATAGGTGAGATCTGTAAGTTGAGTCAAGTCTCAGCTCTCCACAAGGCATTAGCAGCTGTAGTCACCAGCGTAAAGGGCCAAGGTCTCAAACTGAAATAGATCCGTTGGCTAGTGACTGTCTGCACATAATCGCTCCGCCTGAGTCACACATTGCAAATAAGTCTGTGCATATTTCCCCATTATGATCCATAACACGTGCTAAGATATGCATACGTTTCGCTTTGTCGCTTTTGTTTGAAGTTTAAGATGAAAACAGTCCGTAGAAGGTGACCATTTCAGGGGTTCGGGCCTATAATTAGAAGACATCCACATCTCCCTACAGAGACTGTGTGAGTGTGTGTGCAGATGATTGGTGTCCCTGTAAACTGGCTCCATGTGGGAGCCATTCTCCTCTGTTTCCTGTGCCTGTTGTCATTATATAGAAAATACCTTTGACTCAGGGGCAGTTTACCCCAACCCCCCTTCTCTCAGAGGGGTGATTAGTCTCTGGTCTGTCTCAACAACACGGTGGAGGGGTGGAGGCAAAGGATGAAGCACCATCAATTTGGGGTTTGCCTGAAGCTGAAGTAGAAGGAAGCTTCGCAATGATGGTGCAGCATAGGTGGTGTTTTAGCAGAATGGCATCAATCCATAAGACGATGCTGATTAAAAGGGGGTTAAATGTGGAGGAGCTGGAGGTAGATGCTTCATCTCCACTGTGATTTTCTGCAGCAGGAGTGTGCGCTGAAGATAAAAATCCTCTCTGGTGTCTTTAGTGCACATCCTAACAGTCACTTCTCAACCCTGAAAGGCTCTATTAATAGAGGTGCTCTCTTGTATTTGCCATCTCTACCCACGAGGTCCTCTTTCTTTTGTGCCCAAAAAGGCGAACAAAAGGTACGACTGACATTCAGTAAGTCCCAAACCGTGTTTCCCTCAACACTATCTCCTGTCTTTATGCCAATGTTTCCTCATTTATTATCCTTTAACCTGTTTCTCCATTCGATCGCGCTGGATATTTTTTTCACTATACCTATATGCATCTAACTGTATCAAGCAGTCACTCTCTCCTCTTTCCTCCTCCTCTTTCTCATGACACCTTGCTTTATCTCTCTTTCCCAACCCTCCCTGTATCGACGTCTCCTTTTTATATTTTTACACATTTTCCGATAACATGGCTCAAAAACAGGTTTTTTTCTTTTCCACGTCTCCTTCTCCTTGGTCATTTTATGTGTCCTCGCATGGTTAGTCTTGTGCAGGAGGTATTTCATTCGCCTCTCTTCCTTTCTACCCAGCTACAGAGCCACCACTCTCACACACCCCCTTCCTTGCACCCCGCCCACTTCCATACTGCTCAGGGCCCTGGCAGAAACCCACACTCCCCTGTATCCCAGCCTCCGCCCCTCTTACTCCTACCAGCCCGGCACACAGAGGACAGAGAGGAAGAAAGAGGAAAAAAAAGAGCTTCATTTGTCTGTCAGAGATTACAGTCTGCCACTTAGCACTGACCATCTACCATCCACGGGGAGCTGCTTTGACAAGGCAAAGAAATGGGACCTTTTGCAGGGAGTAGAGAGCTAAATGCTGTGGAAGATGGCAGTTTTGAGATGTCTCTGTCTGTTAGAGAAACGTTTCAGACAGTACTGGGGACTGGAGAGAAGGGCTGCTAATGTTTGGAGTGAATCGTCTTGCGAGTGCCAGCTAGGATGTGGTGTTTGCAGTGTAATTCAGAGAAGACCCAGTCGCTGCTAGAACTGGAGCTGAATGGCTGGTAAGAGTAATGGGAGAGTGTAAAATGTGTGTTTGCTTAAGTGTGTGTGTGTATTGTGTGAGAGGGGGGGTGCATGTGCATGTGTGTGTTCTGTCATTGGATGAGGTTAAACCAGGCTGCTAGAGCTTACAAGGCTTTGTTTAATAAACAGTAAAAGGACCTTTTTTGGTGTGTGTGTGTGTGTGTTTGCGTTCGCTTGCGAAAAAAGAGCTTTTGGATCCGAAAAAAAAACCTGAACTGCCTCTTTTTTGTGTTTATATATAATGCACACACAAGGAGATGACAGGAGGAATGCGAGGCCTCGACTAAAAGTCATGAACATCATGAATTTTAAAGTGGAGGTCTGCCGTTTCGATTTTAGGTCCCTCACAGTGGAAAACAGATCATGAGTCACTGTATGCGTGTGCTATCGTGGTGTGTTTATTCTCACTGTACAGAATCCATCTGTGAGTTGGATTGTGGCCCCCCCACCCCAGCCCGACTCTGCTCGGCTGAAGGGCATTCCTGTGGTGTGTCTGGGCCCTCCTGCTTACTGGCCGTGACTGTGTGCTTTTTCAGAGCTGGAACTTCAAGGGCAGGTGCTGAGCGTTGTGTGGAAGAGTTTAAATATTCATTACTGAAAGATAATGACAGTGGCTCTGCTGCTGCTGTTGTTGTTGTTGTTGTTGTTGTATGAGTCTTGACAGTAGGGAGGAGGAGTAGTGACGCCTCGGTTAAGACAGAATGAGGCCTGGCCTTTAAATGAGGGAACAGTATTGATTTCTGATTACTTTCAACAAGTACGGGGATGGCATCAACAAACATCAAACCACTCATCGCACTCGCAGTGGAGTGTGTTTTAATTTGCCCCATCTGTGCTGCGCTAATTAAGCTTTTATTTCAAGTCGTCTTAAAAAATCTGAAGCTCAGACGTGCAACGTGATGATTAAGAATAACACCAATAGGCAATCAGGTGTGTTTTATTTTCTCATCAAAATATTACGGCTACTAATTAGTCTCAATGGGTTGTGATTGGAGCTCTCATGGCAAACAAAAACAGCTTAACACCTTTTGTGCGAGCATGTTGCTTCGCTATTTTGAGTGTATTTATGGAAAATGTTTGGTGGATTAAAGCCATTCAGCAATCAGTTGTCCCTGTAGATACATTCAAGTACATTCAAGACTGTTGGCTTCTGATTGGATGAGATGCCAGATGACATTTTCGGAGCTTTTGAAAGCTCTGAAACGGCAGTACACAACTTACAGTAGCTGTCTTATAAGGGTCCTTTAAGGCTCCAGTTGTCTATTATACTGTCTGTTGCAAACTCTCAGGAGTCATACTGACAGTCTGGCTAGTGCAGCTCTACAGTTTGCAGCTGTGTCATAATATAAAAATCCCCAACTCGCTTTCTCGTTGTCTTTTTATAGCCGTGATAAAATCATCCATTAGTGTAGTTATTGGTGCTGAGATGACTAATGTTTACTGGCAGGTTTACTTTTTAATGCTGGACTTCATTAACATGTTACTGTGCCGCCTGCTAACCTTTTCCCTAAAAAGAAAAAAAAAAAATCTGTGTTCCCACATCTGTGCCGCGAAGGCTGGTTTGTGCATCTGTATTTATGTGCTCTCTGAGTCACTATAAAGGGGAAAGAAAACATCTGCTTTTGTTGTGTCTGGGGCAGATGATGTCGGTCCAAGTTGGGTCAGAAGTTGCGATACGGAAATGCTATTTAGTCTGACCAACACTTGTTTATGGTTACTTGCACGCGTTAAAACACAATTGTCACTTTAATGCAGGATATCTAACAATGCATTTGCATGTGTTTCCCTCATGAGGTTTGAATCAGCTCTGCCTTTAGTGCACTTCTGTGAACAAAACTAAAGCTCACAGAGCAGATCACACTTCCTCTGCAAACACGTTGGTGTCACATTTGAATATTGCTTATAAAAAATGGTTTAGTGTGATCGTAGAGGAACTTTACTTTCTAACATACGTGGGGTTCCTTAAACCTACTTTGGATCCTTTTTAGCCACATATTCTTATCAAAATATGTGGCTTAAAAAACGGGATTGTGTGTTTACACCAAGGTTTCTGAAATTAGATTAAAAAATTCTGCCAAAAAAAGGAGTAAGGAAGTAAGTTTATAGCACCTTTTGAGAGCAGAACTTTGCACATGCTTCATATCAGAAACAAGGCAACAGGTGTTAAATAGACTTAAAAAGGATAAAAAATATCATACAGTAAAAAGAAATTAAAAAAAACTACATGGAGACAAATTTAGTGAGTAATCAGACTGCTATTTCAGAACTGCTGCATGTGGAAACATTTTTCTATAAATATTGGGTGTAATACTCATTTCAGTGGCTTTTACATTTACAATTGAATGGGGAAATCAATTATACCTTCTGAAAAAGCCTTGACGAGAGCACGGGAAAAAAAGGGGGCTCTCAAAACACAAATTAGAAGTTAATTGGAAAAACATGCAGGCACAAAGCAGCTTGTAGACTTCTCTGTCTTCCCTGTGACTTGGTTTGGCAGTCATGTTAGTTCCACACTGCAGCTCCCTCTTCCTCCGTTTGCTTCAGCCTGCACTTCATTAGCCCGCTTCTATTCCCAGAACTCCCGTAGATGTGACTCCTCTTTTCCGGGATGGAGGAATGTTTCTCCCTCAGGTCCGGCTGTTGGAATGGGATGAGGCCTGGGTAGGGGTCTGGGCCTGTTTATTCAAGATGTGTTGAGAGGGAAGGAGGGGAGAAAAGAGGGATGATCGACTCCCTCCCCGACCCCGACCCACCCACCCAAACCCCCCTAACTCAAATCCCTGGATCCCATGACTGAAAATCACTGCCAGCTGAGCTGACATGCTTATCCATGCCTACATCGGAGCTAGCGGGGGCTCCTGGTGGATAAAGAGCCCGACCGAGCGACAGACACCATCGAGCGGCCGCTGCTAATGTAGAGAGATCATATTTCAAGGAGTGCACAGTTGCTATCAGGAAGTGGTTCCAGGACAGCCATTGTTGCTTAATCCCTCACCTTTCAACAGTGCTTGTACAATCCTCGTCCATTACGGATGCAACATGTTGACATGACTTTTTCTCTCTGTGAAACGTGTGAAGTCACTTCTGCCCCTTCTCCGCAATAACATCATGCAACTTCCTGCTCCGCTGTGTTTTTACCCGCAACATCCATCACAGCTTTAAACATCAGCTTTTAAAACGCTGCTCTCTTTCATCCCTTTTTTCCCCCCTTTTTTTTCCCGCCATCATGAGCAGCGGACCTCACTCTGTGCAGTGTTCAATGACCTCAGAGCAGAAAGTACTGCAGCACTTATTTCTTACTCTCCAGAAATCACACCGAAAGTTAGAAAGTGAAGCAGAAATGTCAAAATGGAAGTGAGGATGCTGGCCTCAGTTTCCATTTGAGAAAACAAAAGTGAGCACTGTGGCGCTACGGTTATGACTTTGTGCTTTGAATGTTTTCGGAGGTGGCGGGGTGAAAGAACAAACCCCAAAGGAGCTCTGTAGTGGCTGTTTTTGTGCTATTTTTACTCAGACTCAAATCTTATTGTCAGATTAAATTGAAATATAAATTTATTTTGGTTTGAAAATAATTATGCAATTAGGCAAACAATAGAAAGGCAATTACTCTCATAATTGAAATAGCACAGTAGAAAAAATACAACAAAACAACTTAACATAATAGAACAAACTCTACAGCCGTGTTATTAGCTCCTTGAAGCTGCACTGGCACAGCAGTGCTTTAAGCTAAATGCTAATGTCAGCATGCTAAAAAGCCAGCATGTCAACATGGTGATGTTAAGGAGGTGCAGTGTTTACCAGGTTTATCATCTTAGTTTAGCATGTAGGCGTGTTACCATTTGCTAATTAACTCTAACCACAAAGTGCAGCAGAGACTGATGGGAATGTCATTAGTTTAGCAAACATTCAGTCATAAATATAAGTATTGGAGTAACTGGTGCTTGATGAAAAGTTGTAAGGGTTTATCCTAAAGGGATTACTTCTACCAGACTTCATGGTAATAGTTGATAGATTTTAGTCTGGACCAAAAGAGGGGAATGACTGACTGACAGTTGTTGCAGCTATCATGGCCAAAAAGGTTTCTACAGAATGAACACAGAAAACCAGTTTGAAACCAGTTTAAAAGCAAATAGCAAACAAAAACTTGCTGTATTCCTAATGGAAAAATTAGATTTTTTGCAGATATTTTCTTATTTGTTCCTTAAATCCTGGTCAGTAATCAAACTAATAATGTAAATATCCTAAAATCAAAATGGCCACCAGCTGTATTCTGGTGCTGTGACAGCATACAAGGTGAGACTTTTTCACTCCAGGCACAACAGCGGCACAGTTTGCCACAACAGATGGCCGGGGAGATTCGTCCCAGTGGCGGTTATGCAACGAGGCCTGAGTTCCACTGTGCTGCGCAAGGTTTTATGCTGGTCCCGCAGTGTACAGGCCTCCTTTGTTGCCGTGTGCTGGTCCACACGTCAACATTGCGTGTATGTATTGCCACGAGGGAGCCGGTTAGCATTTACTTCCCGTGAAGTTCTCCAGTGTCACAGTGACCTTGGCTGACTTCACTCTGACAGAAGGGAAGGAGGCCACTTATGTGATGCACAGTAGTTCGCTCTGCTACAGCATTTCGGTGAACACCTGTGCTGCTTGAGGACATCATAACATTTCCAGTTGCATCCAGTGCTGTTTCTGTTAGTTTAAACTGAAGTATCTGATATGATTGTGATAAAATTGTTTTCTGTTCCTTGTTTTGAAGACTGCGTCACAGTAAAGTCATGTCATTTTCTGAACTTTTCAGAATGCTTAAGCTTTGACCACATTTTTTGCCTTTAACCACATTGTATTTGCAATTCTGATGAATATTTCTTTAAGAACTTATCGGTTGTGACATTACAAAATGGCCTCACAGCTGAACTTTTGGTCCACAAAAATACAGAGACATGTGTTGTTTACAGCCTATCGGTGTGCAAAACAGT
>JAPZDZ010000002.1:17935482-17946980 GCA_029783805.1 Acanthurus tennentii
GAACACCTGTGCTGCTTGAGGACATCATAACATTTCCAGTTGCATCCAGTGCTGTTTCTGTTAGTTTAAACTGAAGTGTCTGATATGATTGTGATAAAATTGTTTTCTGTTCCTTGTTTTAAAGGCTGCGTCACAGTAAAGTCATGTCATTTTCTGAACTTTTCAGAATGCTTAAGCTTTGACCACATTTTTTGCATTTAACCACATTGTATTTGCAATTCTGATGAATATTTCTTTAAGAACTTATCGGTTGTGACATTACAAAAAGGCCTCACAGCTGAACTTTTGGTCCACAAAAATACAGAGACATGTGTTGTTTACAGCCTATCGGTGTGCAAAACAGTGACAGGATTTTTGGTCAGTACCTCCCAGCCTTAATTACAACAATGTGCATCGTAGCAGTCTGACTCAGGCTGTATGTATTTTTACTCATCTTTAAGTAATAAGACCAAAGTGAGCCATGAATGACAATAAACATTATTTTCTTGGAGCTCAGCGCTGGTTGTGGTCGGGAATCAGTAAATCTGTATTCAGTTTGGAGTAAAATGACTCAGTCACAAAAAGGGGGTGAACAAAAACATCTGCAGTTTGAACTTTTGATCGTATTCAGTTCCTCTTTTTTTCACTTGGCACACGCTGTCTAATGAAGGAAGTAGATTGTGTACACTGTGTGGGGTGTGTCCAGTCACAGTTCAAACACATTATGCTGGCAGTGCACAGTGCAAGCCTTGTACCATGCGGGAGAAGAAGAGTTAACTAGTGTGATCTTAGTCTTTGAGCAGGTGGGCACAACGTTTTCTGGTATCTCACCTTTTTCTAAGGGACCGCTGAGGTTGTATTTGCTCTGTCATCCAACTTCAAACTGGACTTTGTAACTTTGTAACTGGAACGGTGTGTCGTCGCTCCGGCAAACATGATGTAACTCCTGTTACTCACTGATTGGCCCTTGAGATGGCATAAAGTTTGGTTTCCTGGAGGAGCTCGTGTACTCTGGACTTCACTTGACTGGAAGAATGGTGGACAAAATATGGAGGAAGAGTTGGCAGTTCATAGAAAATAGACGGTCTTTTCGCAATAAGCAGCCCTCTTGTAAAACACCAGAACGTAAGAGTGAGTGAGTAACCGCTTATTTTTTCTTCACATTATTTGTGAAAGAGGTAAATCGACGAGGACAGCGGCTGACTGGAGGTTTATAGTGTTTTGAGTCTTCATGAGTTTCTAATGAAGCACAGCAAAGTCTATGGCAACTGTTTATTTTCAGTAGTTATTAATACATGCCAGTATTAGGCAGCTTGGGGTAAAATGAAATTTTGGGTTATACTGTAGAGCACAAAGCTATAAAATAAGAAGTTCCAGAAATGACAAGAATTATTTACACAAACTCTGCAGTTAGCTTCTGTAATGCCACATTAGTTAGTGTATTTAATATCTGATGACGACTTTCTTTTATGAAGCTTAAACCATTAAATCCTTTAAGTTGAGCTACTTTTTCATCTGACATTTCATAAAAAGGATCAGAAAAACATCTAGAATTAAGCTTATAATACTTCAAACATATTCTGACTCAGAAATTGATTTCTTTTTTGTCTAATCTTTGTAATCGGGGATCTGAGGACAAAGGGTGTCATATGCTGTTCAGACCGCCAAGCCCCTTGAGGCAAATAATGTTTTTTTGGTTTTCAGCTCTATAATTAAAGTGGACTTGACTTGACTTTATCTTTGTCACAAGTAGATGAAATCTCTAACCATCCTTTTGCTGTCTCATTGCAGTGTGGAGGGGGATGGACGGCCCAACGAGAGTGGCCCTTCCCTGGACGGTGGCGCCAGCTATGGCCAGGGCCCGGTGACCCACGGCTCGGCTATCAGCCCTGACCGATTCGACAGCCCGCTTTACAGCCACGGGGTGCAGCCTGGACCTCAGAGGCCCCGTCGGCCCAAGCTTCAGCACTCGCAGTCCATCCTCCGTAAGCAGGCTGAGGAGGAGGCCATCAAACGGTCCCGCTCGCTCTCCGAGAGCTATGAGCTCTCCGCTGACCTCCAGGACAAACAGGTATTTCAAACAGACCTGACTTAATAGTTTGCTTTGGAGTTGGTCAAAGTTTCTTTCTTTTGAAATTGTAAATTGCTTTTCGGTTGCTTATCAGAAATCCAGCTGTGAGATTATTCGAGGTAGAGATAAAGCAGGGAGAGCTGTTTTTAGATTCAGAGCCATTTCAACTGTTAGAGGCGAGTTATCAGTGAAATCCACAAGGATCAAAATTATAAAACCATCTACTGTTAAAAAAAAAAACAATTAATACACCACAGCTGGCCCAGATTCACTCCTGATTTACTTTTTCTTCTTTCTAGGTGGAGATGCTGGAGCGTAAATATGGTGGACGATTCATAACCCGGCATGCGGCACGCACCATCCAGACGGCCTTCCGCCAGTATCAGATGAACAAGAACTTTGAACGTCTCAGGAGCTCTATGTCTGAGAACCGTATGTCCAGGCGCATCGTTCTCTCCAACATGAGGATGCAGCTCTCGTTTGAGGGCCCTGAAAAAGTGCACAGCTCCTACTTTGAAGGAAGGCAGGTTTCCATGACGGAGGATGGCACCCCGCTGTCTATGGTGCAGTCTGAATGTGGAGATATAGAGGTTCACCAACAAGCCAACATGGCGTCTCACGCAGCCCCACAGGGTGATCTGACGGATGCCATCACGGAGCTGGAGGACGCCTTTTCCAGGCAGGTCAAATCTCTGGCTGAGTCGATAGATGACGCACTGAACTGTCGCAGCCTTCAGGGGGATGAGGGTCCCGACCCGGAGGCCATGGGCTGCTCCAAGGTGGAGAGGGAAGTGCCCTATCAGGTGCAGTCCCACCGCAGGGCAGCTGGACGCTTGCACGATGAAACGATGGCATCCTACAGCGATGTCACTCTGTTCATCGATGAGGAGGACATGTCCCCCTCTATCGCTCTGTCGAGGTCAGGGGATCAGCCTTCCAGCACGGAATCAGACTTGAGGTTGCGGTCAGTCAACTCCTCTCAGGAGTACTGGCCCATTGACCCCAAAGATGAGGGTCGTGACACAGACACGAGCTGCCGCAGCACTCCTTCTCTGGAGTGCCAAGAGCAGCGTCTTAGAATGGACCATTTACCTTTGTTGACTATAGAACCTCCTAGCGACAGCTCGGCAGAGCTCAGTGACCGGTCCGACCGTGGCTCTGTCAAACGGCCGCCGGTGTATGAACCGCACGGCCACATTGTAACGTCGTCCCAGGCCAGCCCTAAACACATTTCCCACGGACCCCCACCGCGAGCTCCTTCCCGTGATGATGACGCGCCTCTGCGCCACCGCCACCGCCAGCTGGAGAGCCACTTAGCTATCAACGGCTCGGCCAACAGGCAGAGTAAGTCGGAATCGGATTTCTCCGACGGGGACAATGACAGCATCAATAGCACATCCAACTCCAACGACACCATCAACTGCAGCTCCGAGTCGTCCTCCAGAGACAGCCTACGAGAGCAGACGCTCAGCAAGCAGACGTACCACAAGGAGACTCGCAACAGCTGGGACTCGCCCATCTTCAGCAATGATGTTATTCGCAAGAGACACTACCGCATCGGCCTGAATCTCTTCAACAAGTAGGTACTCAGCTCTGAAGGAGCGGTCTATGATCAGTGTAGGCCGTGTTTAAAGGCCGACGACTGGATGTGATGTTAGAGGAGCCCCTTGGAAAATCTTTCCCTCATTGTGCATTGTACTATAAACTGTAATCAGCTGCAATAATATCAAATGCAAAGGTGTTTCTTTCTGATTCTTTGTGATGTAGAGTGAAACTGTGTTCAAAGCTTGAACCTTTTTTTCAAAGATACCTTACAGAATTTTGTGATACAGCTTGCGCAAAACACAACATAAGCTGGAACTGTCATTTTAGGCAATTTAAATGCCATGTAAATCAACTTTCACCAACACTGATCACTTATTTTACTTTATCTGTTTTGATGTTATTCAGAATGGGACTAATGGTTCATGTTTCTTATTGAAAAACTTCACTGCTCTCAAAGAGTTGCTGATGTATATTTTTTTCAGATTTCATGGAGGTTAAGCAGAAAAAAAATTCTTACCAGTTTCTTAATTAACCTGCATCTTAATGTTGGATTTATCAGAAAGCCAGAAAAGGGCATCCAGTACTTGACTGAGAGGGGGTTCATCCCGGACACGCCGGTTGGTGTCGCTCACTTCCTGCTTCAGAGGAAGGGGCTGAGCAGGCAGATGATTGGAGAGTTTCTCGGCAATCGCCAGAAACAGTTCAACAGAGATGTCTTGGAGTGAGTATAATATGTCCTCATCCTCCCTAATAATCCAAAACCAGACAAAAGCGAAGGACAGCTCCTGATTTGCAGAATTAAATTTTGTCTAAACTTAAGTCCAGAACCCCTCGTCCATATGGAAAACAACAGAAAAGGACAGTGTGTTCTTAAACAATAACGCTAATAATGGCTAACGGCAAAAAATATCAGCAGAAATCCCTCGTCACATCAACATTTATAGATATGCTGGAAGATATAAATAGTGATGTTTGTGTGTCATTTTTCTGTCTCCATCTGTCCCCTCGTCGTGTCCCCAGCTGTGTGGTAGATGAAATGGACTTCCAGGGCATGGAGCTGGACGAGGCTCTCAGGAAATTTCAGAACCACATCCGCGTTCAGGGTGAAGCCCAGAAGGTGGAGCGGCTAATCGAAGCCTTCAGGTGAGAACACAATCCGACACGAAGCATATTTAAAATAAACCAAAGACACGCCTGCAACTGCACAGAGAAAACAGAGGAAAATATGAAAGCTGAGCTACTGAATTTGCTAATGAATGATCGGGTTTTAGGAAATAAAGAAGCGGAACCAAAAAACAGCATATGATAACACCTAATGCTCATTATACTAGAAGCATTTAATGTAAAGTTTAATCTGTCTTTGAAAAGTCGTTGCTGCGAATTTCCTCACAGCTCTGTCATCTAGACAACTATTGGTACATAAGGAGAAGCAGCGTTACTTCTGTTTTCGTGGGCTGAAACAGAAACACTTCCTCACCATGAAAACAGAATTCATGAGTCTTTCTGTGTCTCATAATCTGAGGCTGGTTGTAAGTTGAGGTCACGTTGTTCCCCTGTCTCACATTTCCAGCCAGCGTTACTGCATCTGCAACCCCACGGTGGTGCGACAGTTCAGGAACCCTGACACCATCTTCATCCTGGCGTTCGCTATCATCCTCCTCAACACTGATATGTACAGCCCCAACGTCAAGCCAGAGAGGAAGATGAAGCTGGAGGACTTTATCAAAAATTTAAGAGGTAGCAAAACTAAAGACTGATGGGATTATGCAAGGACATGCTACAAGTATTTGTGGAAAAAAGTACTTTTACTGTTATTTCAAAATATGCTACATGTAAAATACACTCTAGGACATGTCAGAGTGTATGTTCTGTTTTTGTAATTTGATCACTTGCAGATGAATGATCTTTTATTTTATTATTAAGTCGTTATATAAATCCTTTTCCATTGTTCTGGTATCAATGTTCTGACATTTAAAAAAGCCTTTACTGTTGTCGTGTGCTGGGTGCTAACTTGTCTCCTGTGTGCCAGGTGTGGATGATGGGGAGGACATCCCAAGAGAAACTCTAGTCGGGATCTATGAAAGGATCCGTAAGCGGGAGCTCAAGACCAATGAAGATCACGTCTCACAAGTTCAGAAGGTTGAGAAGCTCATTGTGGGAAAGAAACCTGTGAGTTCAGTTAATCTTTTACTCTGATAAGTTTACTAAAAAAAATGTATCAGTTTCTAAGATTTTACATTAATCTTTGAGAATTTTTGGCCAAAAAGATGTAGACGGTGTTGATTATGCTTTCATTATGTATTTGCCCAAAATTACTTTCTATAAATAAAAAAAGGCCATTTTTCTCCCAGTTCACTGACCCCAAAATTTACAGAATTTAAGTCAAAAGAAAATAGGGAGACTTAGAAAATCTAAGTACCTTTTGTTATGTGTTGTGAAGGAGACATATGCCTGAGTTTAGGTCCGGTGATTTTTGACACACCCAAGGTCTTTGAGAGATGCGACCTAATGCTGCAGTCTGATGAAAAACACTTTCTGCCGCATTAGCACTTTATTGTTCTTACTTAGTTTTAAAGGGAGAATTGAAAACAGCGCTTAATTAAGTGGCATAAGTTACACTGCAGTAATCCTTTGATTCACTTATCATTACACAAGTTACTTCTGTGTATGAATACTGATGTAGCTCTGATTGTCCTCCAGCCCCTCAGAAGGAGGAGGGGAGCAGCATTTCTGCACTACTTAGCAGGAAATGGTGTCTCTTTCATGTGTGAAGGTTAAAAATGTGATTAACCTGTGCAGCCTGGGGGGGAGGTGTGTCTTGCATGGGAGACTTCGTTTCAGGTTGGTTTCCGGTGGGACTGATGGGTTGCTCTGCAAGCAATAATTTAATGTATGGAAAAATGATCCCTTGTCACCGCTCAGCTGCAGAATTAAAAGCCCAGGAGGGCTCTCGGCGAAACACTTTAGTGTGAAAACCACAATGGAATTCCTCTCCGTAATAATTAGGTCCACCAGTGCAGCTCAGAGTGGGCTTCTCGGGGAGGATCTGTTTTCATACCAACGTCATGACGGACTCTCTCGAGCCCGGCAGCAGACAAAGACCAAAACCAGACAGAAACCAAGAGGTGCATGCATCACCATGACCACTTTAATTGGCTACTTGTGCCCAGTCTGCAAGGGCAAATCCTTTTAGGTATTTGTTAAAAGGCAAGATAGATTGAATTTTTATGTCATCAGGGGCAACAGTGTAAGTTATCTTGGCATAACAGCTCCATGTAACTTCCTTTTTGTCCTCCGTTTTTAGATTGGATCACTCCACCACGGCCTGGGATGTGTAAGTAGACTAAATATCCTTAAATCTTACTGTATTTAATCATTTATAATTACACTACACGTGTGTAGCATCTCATCTTTGAATATTGCGGTTAATATTCGTCACGCAGGTAGTTTTTGAGAGTCAGATTCCGTAAAGAGGCAGGAACTTTCGCCCCCTGAAGCCTCACATCTGTTCATCTCGTGTGTGAGATGAGCAGTAATGCTGCACCCTGGAGGCAGAATTGACAGACATAAATTCTTGGGTGGCGCTGAGCTGCAGTGTTTACAGATTCTGTGCTCAGCAGGGTGTACATCACTGCTGGGGGCATGCAGATGCCTATTAGTGGCAGATTATATTGTAGATCCCCTATTTTCTCAATGAGGATTATCCGTCATCATAATTTTAACAAGAGGAGCAATGAGCTTACATAGCACTGGAGGTACATAAGCTAATTTTAATGTAATATTGTTCTGGTAAATACTTGTTTTGGACATGTTTTCTGGCGGGTAAATGCTCCTCCTTTGATTAATAAGTCATGAAAATGTATCCTTGTATTCAAAAAAGGTGGCTGCAGACTTGGTGTGTTATTAAGTATTCACCACAGCAGGAAAGTGTATTGGAATTAAGGTAAACTACAGTGCCCAGAATTCATAGCATTCATGAACATGTCACCCAGCGGTTAAGCTCATTTAATAGTTTTTGGACAACAGTGGAGGCACAGAGAAATGAGCTATATCAGGTTTTAGCTTCACAGTTTTCACTTATTAGTAAGATCAGTTTCATTGTTACTTTCTGGCTTAAATGGAATTTAGTGACAGTAAGAAAAATGAAGAAAGTCACCAGATTAGAAGTTACTGTGCAATTCAAGAGTAGAAGAGCTGAAACTTTGATTAATTGATTTAATAATCAGATGATCAATCGAGGAAGGAAATCATTCATTACTGCTTTAACTAGTAAAATTGCAAAATGCTGTGAGAAATGCAGTTCAGGAGAAAATCAGCTCAGTGGTGCTCAGAGGAAGAGGTGACTTATGTTCCCTATTATCTTGAGCACTGAGGCCATAATGACCTCTGACGTGTCGGTATCCGTGCTCCTCTCTCTGCCTCGTAGGTGCTGTCGCTGCCCCATCGCCGGCTGGTGTGTTACTGCCGCTTGTTTGAAGTGCCAGATCCCAACAAGATCCAGAAGCTGGGCCTACATCAGCGGGAGATCTTCCTGTTCAACGACCTCCTCGTGGTAAAAGCCCTCTCCTGTCCACTCCCCTTTCCTTCCCCCCTTTTCATCCCCCTTCCTTCTCTTCAGACACACTATCAAAATATCCCCCTTGCATGATTTCAGGTAACCAAGATTTTCCAGAAGAAGAAGAACTCCGTGACGTACAGCTTCAGACAGTCTTTCTCTCTGTATGGGATGCAAGTCATGCTGTTTGAAAACCAGTGTAAGTGACATTCTCATTCATTCTGTCTCTATTTCCTGTGGTGGATTGAGCCTTACTGAAGGATTTACAAATGTTAATTAATTTTGAAAAACATGAGAGGGAAACCACAGACATAACAGCAAATTTTAACCAAGTTTTAACGCTTCAATCAGAGGAGTTTTCACACCAGATGATTCAGTCGGACCACATTATTTGTTCTGAATGATTTCAGAGTAGAGATTCAGCATGTTTTGAAGCTCACAGAGACTCACACGATCTGCTGCCATCAGGTAGTCGCACTTGTGTGTGCTTTGTTTTGGACTAAACCCCTCAAACTACAAGATCATTTGGGCAAGATAATCTGTTCAGCCCAGCCTTTAATCCAGAACGCCACCACAGTTGTAAGGTTGGACGAGCAAGACCCAAAATCCACCTGGTTATCCTCCAGTGTGAGGCCGGCGTCGGCTGACAGTGTTTACATGAGAGGGCTTGATTCAGCACAGTGAAACATCCAGCAGGAATGGGAAGTCAAAGCAATGGGCTGTGACATTGTTTATACTCCCAACTTCAGACAGATTTGCCCCAATGTGTTTCAACTTAACTTTTGATCAATGGGCCTTGTGTAAATGTCTCTCCCCTCTGCGTGTTGCCCCAGATTACCCGAACGGAATCAGACTTACATCAGCGATACCAGGTGCGGACATCAAAGTCCTCATCAACTTCAACGCCCCCAACCCCCAGGACCGCAAGAAGTTCACAGACGACCTACGGGAGTCCATCGCCGAGGTCCAGGAAATGGAGAAATACAGAATAGAGTGTGAGCTGCCTTTTTTTTGTCCTCCCCATCCCCCTCTTCCTCTGTCTACCTCCAGGCTGTGTGGAGCACAAACAGGGCATGGTCCTCATTACTCAACTGTGGCACTTTACGAGGGAGAGTTTTACAGAGTTCACAGGATGGCTAACAGAGGGGAGAGCAGTTCAAAGCTGGACTTTGAAAAGGCAATGCTGTTAGACTTACAAGGACAGGATGTTAAAAAAATATAATGAAGATCAATAGTTAATGTTTAAGAGCACAAAAATGGCTGAGAAATTATAGAGAGGTTATAAAAAAAAAAAAATCCTTGTCAGAGCAGAGCTGTTATTTTACATTTTTCAGTAGTTTTTGTTTTCATTTCACTTTCAATTTTTATTTTTTATATTACAAATTACTTTCAGATAGCTTCCAGAGTGGGTTTGCTTGTTTCAGATGTGCTTTTATTGTTTAAAGATGTTTGTTTTTAATTTAGTTTTCAGTTGTTCCAATATTTTAATATGGGGATTATTAGTCAAGGACAATATTTAAAGAGTCCAGAATAGCTACTACAAAACAAACACAACACTTTGTGAAGGCAGTTAAACTCATAGTGAAGCAGACATCCCACTTTCAACAGACATATGCACCAATAACGACATTTCCTGAATAACGTAGTTAGTTTTTTATAAGTTACCTACCCAATATTGTTTCAGTTAGTTTGGCTCTGTTTAAAGACTTGTTTTTATTTTTAGCACTTGTAAATCTAAAGTTTCGTTTTTTTTAACGCCGAGTTTTAGTTTTTAACTACAACATCCTCGAGGCATCTGTGAGAGAAACCACAGCCGCTTACCTCAGTCTTTCCTTGGCTTCTTTCCGTAGCCGAGCTGGAGAAGCAGAAGGGGGTGGTGAGGCCCAGCATGTCCCAGAGCTCCGGCCTGAAGAAGGAAGCTGGCAACGGCAGCATGAACCGCGCCAGTCTGGATGACACCTACGCCATGGGAGAGGGCCTGAAGAGGAGCGCCCTCAGCAGCTCCCTGCGAGACCTCTCCGAAGCAGGTACAGCCAAAACGTCTTTGCTTCTATCAGATGGCTCTTTTTAATGAAAAAAAAAAAATACTCTCCCTCTGTCATCCACCTCTCTGTGTGGTGATATCAAGGGGATAAAAATAGCAAAATGTTGTTTCACGGCACCATACATTGATTTTAGAGCTCTCCTCTTCACGATCGAACTCACTCATGATCGGATAGCTTGTTCGGGATAATTTTTAACCTCTTTTCTATTAGACACTTTGTTTTTAAGAGACTTAAGGTGGACTTCACCTTTTTTTTTTCCAAACCAGAGCCTGATTACAGACATATTTGAGAAGAACGCAGCTTTTATAGATTTGTCTTCTCAGTGATGAATGAAATTGACAGACAGTTTCACCCCCCTGATCATTTGGATGAGTTTATTTCTGAGCATTTCCATTCATGTTTTTAATTCATCACGTTTTTTTGTTTTTTTTTTAAAAACTTAGCACCACTTTTGCACTCCTCAGTTAGTTTTCTCCGAAAACATTTCACGTTTATCCTATGTTTTTTTTTTCAAATTCAAGCATCATGTGCCATTTCCTCTGACGTAAATCTGTGAGCCAAACGAAACCGGTGCTGACGTTTACCATCGCCAAGCGGCAGCGAGATCGAGGTTTAGTCTCAGTCCTGGTGTTAACAGTCATCTCTCATCCATGAATATCAATGTTTAACAAAGCCGTTCCGTCTCTGCAGCAAGAATGCATCTCATTCATTACAGATAACAGCTACGTATGTGAAGTTATCGGGTGATTAACTTGATAACAAAATGAAATCCAGTCAGGGGTCTTCCTCACTGTCTGTAATACGATACGCTTTGTGCCTATGATCACTACCTCAATGGGATATGATAGGTCAGTAAGTGAAGGAGTCCGTAGCAGTCCCTCGTGTCTCCTGTGTTTTTTTTTAAAAAAATGCAGGATGTGGCATGTTAGTGGGGTCATTTTTGTTAAGTGTTTTTTCTTTTTTCCTTTTCCTGTCATACTCCATTTCATGTGTATTTACTGTGTTATTTCCATACACATCAGGTATTTTCCTGTATATGTGTGATTATTGGTCATGTATCATTGGCTGAGTGTGCCTAACAACGGCAAAAAGTGCTCTGTTCGCCCTCAGACCTGTAAATGCCTGTACATCCCATGTGCAACAACCACAGTATTGCTTTTGATGTCTCTCCTCCTCTGTGACTGTCACTGAGACCGGCTTTTTCGACAGCCTCGACCCTTTGGAAAAAATCCAAATCTTATAGCAGCATTAAGAAGGAGTTTTCATATTTTATTGTAGTCATAAATCTGGCAACAAAAAAAAA
>JAPZDZ010000002.1:17947080-17957440 GCA_029783805.1 Acanthurus tennentii
AAATCCAAATCTTATAGCAGCATTAAGAAGGAGTTTTCATATTTTATTGTAGTCATAAATCTGGCAACAAAAAAAAATTGTTTTGGCATCGACCCTGTCCAAAGTTTTAAAAATAGCCAGGTTAACATTCCCTTTGTCAATCAGACTTGATGCTCTTGGAGCTTTATTTTGTTAAGTTAGTGGAAATGCCCCCAAATTTTAAACATTACTGGACTGGGCCTGCAGCTTAAAGTGCGTCTAAAAACCTCCTTGAAATTTAAATGCAGCTATAGTTTTTCAACCTGAATAAGGAAGTAACTTCATCATACAGTTAGCCTCAGTACCACAGTGTCACCTCCCCCTCCCCACCCCCCCAAACCTGAACGCGCTCCCCCCTTCCCGCCCATATTTGGACCTTACTCACAGTCACAATCCACTGCACTGCCCCCCCCCCATACGGGTCTGGCGGGCGGCCTAAACGTCTGTAGTCGATCCAGGAGTGCTGTCGATCTCTAATCTGTGGTATTGCATGTCTCGGGCAGGCAAGCGGGGGCGTCGCAGCAGTGCAGGATCACTAGACAGCAATATGGAAGTAAGTTGGAAGCAGCTGGTATCCAAGCTACTCTCTCTGTGATGATGTGCACTGTGAAAACACATTGTTTATTTTTTGGTCTTACACCTCCTTTTGCTTCATAGACTCAGTCCATTTGTTTGGATCATTTCCTTTTTTTCTTCCTGGGATGCCTTATAACCTGCTTGCCTCAGTTAGTGTGCATGCATGGGTTGCCTGCCTCTGATCCTGCCCCCCCTTTGTGGAAGCCAGAGATCTCCTGTTTTTAGTTTTTAGTTTTTTTTTTAGTTTTTTTTTTTTTTTTTGGTCATGCTATATGACCAATATACACTTTATCTTCAAAAAAAGCATGACTCTACTAATCTCTCCTCTGATCCCTCCCCCTTGTCGCCTGTCTTTGTCTTTCATTCACTCACATCCGAGCGTTTTCATTTGTTCCTTCTACTCTGCGGCAGGGTGGTAGCTCTGTGAGACACTAGGAAACTGTCCATCTCCTACAGCCCCTCCTTCTGTCCGGGTCTTTCTTTATTTTTCCCCCTTATCCACAACTGCTCTTAAATGCTGTAAAGGTTCAGGGAGGAACGTAGCCTTCATAGTCAGGGGGGGGGTCTACTGTCGGGCTTCACACGGACTCATAAAGATGTGGATTTCATTCATTCATCTTTCCCTCATTTCATGTGTCCATGGGCTCATGTGTCGGGTTTGAAGTCTGGGACCCTGAAAATTTCATTCTGCTTTCAAAGACGTCACATGGTTCTTCCTCTTAGTCTTAGATCAAGCATGTGCCACAAGAAAAAAAAAAAAAAAGGGCTCCATTAGGAGGAATTCATATGTGGAAAGTGAGCAGTGTTGGATCCAGAAAAAAAAAAAAAAGGGGGTGGGGGGTGTCTAGGCCTGTTGTGAAGTCCGCACACAAGAGCGTTAGTTCCTCCTGCCTTCTGACTTCTAGTTGAATGCCGATGTGTGGATGACGAGTTTGCCTGTCACATCCTCTGCATGTGGAAACTCTGCCTCCATTGATCAGAACAAGTTGCATGTGTGACTCTGAGAGGGTTTGACACACTGACTGCAATGAAGACGAAATGTTGCCTCTTCTACCCCTGTTAATGTTATTATTAATGCTCTTAATGGTGTTCATGTCATTACTTTTTGTTACAGATTCACTGTTTCAACCCAGTTAGCTCCTAAACAGCAGAGCTCCTTTGAATATAGGCTCCCTTCATCTCGAAGCTGAGATATTCCTAGTGTTGCTGCTGCCTACCATGACAACATTTTTAGTTTCTCATTTGCATGCCCTATAACATTTTGCTACTTGTTTATCTGAAATAAGAAACCGTGAATTCATCCCGGTGCCTTGTAGCTGTAGTTTAGTTGCTGTTGTTGCAGCAGCACTCGTACGGCGTCTCACGGACATGCTGTTACCTTTTTTTTTTTTTTTTTCCCGCCTGCAGGGGTCCATCATTAGCAGTCCACACACGCGACGGAGAGCCACCACGCCACGCGAGGGCGCACCCCGCGGCCACCCCTCCATCCCTAACTCAGCATCGACTTCCATCCTTGGGTCGCTCTTTGGCAGCAAGCGAGGCAAACCGTCATCCCAGGGCCACTCTTCTTTACCTCCACCCGGCCACCCGACTCTCATATCCCACAAACCCCACCCGACCAACCTGCACCACACAGCACAGGTAGCACACGGCGTGCAGACCCAACTCCACGGTCACCACTCCCACTACTGTCCGCAGGTCCCGCAGAACCCTCCGCCTTACCACCACCACCACCACTACCATCCCCCTCCACACACGCAGTACCACCAGCACCCGGCCTACGCCTCACACGCGCACCAACACCCCCACTCGCAGCACAGCCATTACAGCCAGCATTCCCATCACGCCTCACACTCCCAGCATGCCCCTCACCACCACAGTCAGCAAGCGGGTTCGGCACCTGGCGGACCCAAACCCAAACACAGTGGCATCAGCACCGTAGTGTGATGCTCCACCACCAGAGGGAGAAGTGAGGAGGGAACTTATTGAAGGAGAGACAATTGCTTACACCAAAGGGACTGACAGCGTAACTCTATGGCCTGTCCACTGTGTTTCACTGCTGCTGTGATGGAAGCCGGTCACACGCAGTCACCTTTTTCACCTCCAGGTCCAACTTATATGCAGGATGGAAATCGGACTCAAATCTTCCACCAGGGGGCCTTTTTACTAGTTCGCCTGATCATGGGCCCGGGCCCCCCCCACGCCGCCAATGTCAGGGTTTTGTGGGGTTGTTCCATACAGGAAGATTGCTCCAAGTTTTCCACACACATGCCACACGGCCGTTTTTACGGCCGGAGAGAAATCGTTTTCTCCCCGAGCCGCTCCCCGCTGCTCCATTCCCTCAATAACCTGTCTTACCTTCACATAATCAGGAGGAAAGACGACCCTAAGAGGAGAACATGGCTGACTGTTTTCTCTGTCGCAACGATGGCATCATTTTTGTGCACAGCCTTTTCGGTAGTCAACTTTCAACTCTTTGGTTCGCAGCTCCTAACGTCCTATGAATGCCATTTGTTGTTGCCTCCCGTAGAGCTCATAACGTAGTGAAGAACTTAGATCTAATCATTTCACACTAACTTAAATCAAAGGACAGGTTAAACAACTGAGTCGACCGTCTCAGTCATTGTAGTTCTAGTGCTGTATTTACTGTAGATGACAGCTATATGTGTTGTCTCCTAGCTCTCATAAATAAATGTGCCAATTATTAATGCATAATCTATTTAGTCAAGACTTCATGTACAGTATATTGTGCGTAAAGTAAGTTGTAAGATTATACTTACAAATATTATTATCAGCAAAAATGAATTCTATCAGTATTATACTGACTCTGTGGTGACAGGATGTAGATCTGAATGGAGCGACCTCCACCTTCGGTCCGGCCTATAATCTATTCTGGAGTTTTTTGCCTTTCAGATGGATCAGAAGGAGCTTCAAGATGGCAGCTGTCGCATATCAGGTCTCAAAATGCTGACGCCTCAAAGCAGACTTTACCTATCAACTCTCAACAAGTAATAAACCAGGCTGGTTGGCTGTTTTTAATCTCAGTTTACTACTCACACTGTGGCTGCTTGAACTGTAAAAAAAAAATAAATGTAATGAAGGATAAGAGTGAAAGGACATTTTAAACACATGCTCGGAGGCTCAGCTCATGTTAGAAATCGACTCACAGAACGTTTTAAACATGTTGAGTCTGTTGCCTTGAACATATGCGACAGCTGCTCTTCTCGACTCTTCAAGTTAAAAAAAAAAAACTAAAAAACTGAACCACTTTTGAAATCTTTTTTTTGTTTAGTATGTTTTTTTTTTTTAAATTCAACAATTTAAGGGGGAAAAAATCAGCTCTTACATGGTTAAGTGGTTTTTTCATCTGTTTCCTATCATATGTGCAATATCTTTGTACTGATTTTGTACATTAAGAACAAGGTGTCCCTCCAATTTGTGCTCTTTTTTCACGTTGCGTCATTATTTATTTATATTTGTTTTTTTTTCATTTAGTTTAGTTATTTTTTTGACCCCTGTCAGAGTCTTTCTCGGTAAATTAATGTGTGGCTATCCTCGTGGTCTTATGAGAGGTACAGACTTGGAGTTCAGTGGAATGTCTAGTAAGTGATTTTTTGCATGTAATGTTATTAATGTGAGGCTATCCTCTGCACATTGTATAACAAATCAGTGTTACCATAGCAAGTTTAAGTGCAATCATGTTCAGAAAACGCAGACTTGCACTCAGAGTGCGGGTCTGTTATCATGTTGTCCAGGACGAGATTCAGGTGAAAAAAAAAAACAAAAAACTTTTTTTCATGAAAAAATATATAAATACTTACACAGTTCACAGTGGAAAGAGGAATGTGTGTATATATTTTAATAAAAGGAATATGCTTCATTTTGCTGGATAAGCACATATGGAAGAAAACTTTCATTTTTTTCAGGAAATGCAAATATAATATACAAAATGCAAACTGAACAAAGGAACTGGGTATATGTAAAGAATATCTTTCTACATTCTACAAATAAGAGTCTATTCTAGTGTGTAAATTAGTGACAGTAAACTGTTTGTCCAGATATTCAGGTTGTAAAATGTATTTTAACATTCACAAAATAAACCCATCGCCATAAGTCAGGCTTATATTCTCACACATTTCTCCTCATGTGAATTAACGAAGGACGTTGAGATGACAGACATATCACTTATGGGACATTAATGATCAGTTGAATGTGTCTTTCCATTGGTTTCACGTTTCTAAAATCTTGGGATGATGTAAAACCGGAGAATCTGTTTATTTCGGTGTTTGTTGTGTTGCCTCAAATGTCTTCAGTCATCCTTCTTTGTGAGGAAGTACCCCAACAATGCACTGCATGGATCATCTTGTGTCCTATTCACTGTGAGCTGATGGTGGGGAAAGAAAAAAAAAATCAGCCTATAATTTTGCCTTTTTGTTTTGTTTTTTTTTTGTTGTTTTTTTTTTTTTGCTTAATTTGGAATTTCCTGACGTTGATGTGTTCCTGTTGTTCCATGTTTGGATGGTAGTTATTGAAGCTCAGCATGCATTTCATCGACAAAGCCATCATGTAAATGACAAACATGAAGAACATTGCACTTCTGTTGCTGAGGGCTTTCATCGTGTAAATATGGGATTTTGATGTGCAAAAACTGATGAACTGCTTGGAAGGAGGGTTTATCTTTATGAAGCTGTAAAGGGACCAAGACGGGGTTTAAAAAAAAAGAACTGTACATAATGTGTATATGATCAGCATTCTATTCTGATATCTGCAGTTAAGATCAGGATGTATATGCATCACCTCACAGATGGATTAGAGGGGTGATATATATGAACATATCGATTGTCTCAGCCTCCAGTCGTGAACTGACATTTGCTGTGGGAATCAAAAAACAGACTGTTAGAGAAGTTCGCCGCCATTTACACCCAGCTCTCTTTTCATACATGCAAACCTTTCCCCTACACAAACACACACACACACACACTCACACAAACACACACATACCTGCACACTTACGCACAAACATTCACACTTCATGCTGCAAGCTGTTCAGTCTGGCGTGAGACACATTTAAAAAAAAAAAAAAAAAGAGAAAGACAAGAATGGCCTCATTTCTATGTGCATTCTGTTTGTACAGTGAGTAGTGAGTCAGTAAGACCCCAGTTATTGTAAAACTTCAACTGTGACAATGTTGAGATTGCAAAATAAACAAATATATGACTTATGGTACCGATGTGTTGTTTTTGCACTCTGATGCACACAGAGAAGAAAATGTCTTATTGAGCACTGAGGCAGCTGTCAGAAGGAATCAAAGGAAACTCTTTCTTTTCTTTTCTTTTTTTTTTGGTTGTATAATGCATTTTTACATTAGTGTCTTATCTCCAGGCTCTCAAATCTTTCCATTTCCAGGCTCCAACAATACTTTCTACTTGCATTGCAGCATTCCCACTAGAGGGCATGCATTAAAGTGCTATAAATGAAAAGGAAAATCTGTGCCATTACACCACCTATGGGTGAAAAGTGTACCTGCCACACAGTTCCTCCAGGTATCAGATTGTTCACACTCTTACCTCTCAGCTTTAAGTGCTTGTCTGATGTTGTGGCGGTGTGACATTTTTTTTCTTAGATCGTAGATTTCCTGGGTCGCTCACATTCAGGCTCGATTTATGTCCATCCTGCTGTGCGGCTCAGAATTTTCTCTGTGGCCTCCAGCTCATTCACTGTTTGGCTTTCAAAATATCTCTTAGGTAAATTCAAACTCACGTAAAAGCTGTACATGCTCCCAGCTGTAATTTGCTTCAAAGTGCCCTCCGTGCCCTGAGCACTGCATTGGATATCTGTCAGTAATAAACACTGTGTGGGAGAGCTTCAGATAGCCCCCCCCCCCCGCTGTTTCTAATAGATTAACTCTTATCTCCTTTGAGCAGAAGCAGCTCCTTCATGTCAAATGCACCATAACTGTGCAGTGTTATTGGTGCGGTCCTCACACTGACGTTGCTCACACAACCAGATCGTTACAAAACAGGGAAACCTCCAGTTTAAAACATTTAGCTTAAATGCATAGTTGGACTAGAACAGCGAATATATAATGATATTTTAAGGATGACTGGCATGGTAAGGAGTAACCTCCAGCTTGGTTCGACTCAAAAGGTTTGTACTTCCTTTCTAATTAAATAAAGGAGGGTTTTACATTTATTTTGTCTTTTAGCTTTATCTGAATGCTAAAACTTAAGGATGCACAGTAACATTCGTATCGTTCTTCTCATAGATGACTTTATTTTTTTGCATGAACATTTCAGAATCTATGAAAATTTACCATTTTTGTTTGTTTTTGTGTTGATAGTGTCCTTATGCTGATCTTTATGAACTTTGCTGTGTTTTAGAATATTCCAATATGTCAACTTGCTGAGGGTTTCTCACTTTATTTATTATGCAAACTAAAAATTAACAGTAGAAATAGGAAATAACATTCTCCTTATCCAGCAGAATGCTCTCTGGTATAAGTCTAGCCGTCCTCCTTCTCTTGACCACACCAAATGCCCACACAGCTGATCAACCCTGCCGGTGTTCAGCTCTGCCTGCAGGCCTCCGAGTGAACTGCAGCTCTTTAAACCTCATGGAGTTGTCACATGTGCCTTCAGACACCACAGAGCTTAATATGCAGGACAACCGACTCACCTTGGTGTCTCCAGGCCTGTTTGACAGACTGGCTGGTCTAGAAAAGGTCTCTCTATCTGGGAACCCCTTCCACTGTGACTGTAGGATCCAATACTTAAGGAACTGGTTGCTGAAGAACGGGGCCATCGTGTCAAAGGAGCCCATCTGTGTGAGTCCAAGCTCTGTGGCTCAGAAAGCCATCACTGAACTCAGCGATGACCACTTTTCATCCTGTGCCCTGGCACGATGTATTAATGGAACTTTTAACATCATGATGGGAGTGATGCTATGCTGTCTTATTGTCCTGCTCCTGTGGAATTTGAGACTAGCCAAAGCGTCCACCATCACGCTGTACATAGATGAGAGACATTCGGAGTTCAAGGCCGACTCTTTGCGCTCACTGAAGCCCAAACACAGGAGGAAGAGGCTGCACACTTCACTGTCTGAGGTCAACCTGGACTCTGATTCTCTCACTTGGACAGAGGATCTAGAAAAGCCACTGATAAACATGGAGTTGCTGCCACAAGTGCTGGATGTGCTGCACAAGAGTCACAATATAAAGATAAACCAACCTCTATCTTTACTACAATGGAATCACAAAAACACTACAAGTAGCAAACTGAATTAAGGTCAGTAACAAGGTCCAGAAACTGGTTTCTTTCCCTTTTTTCCTCAAAAAAGTTTCATATTATCACTAAACTGCTACAACCAAGTCTCCTTGAACTCATTCTAAGCATTTAATTTGATTATTCTTAATAAACAACTCAATTTTGTCAAGGGAAATGGACTTAGGCATGGAACACTCAAGATAAAGGCATTGTAACTAAAAAATGTCTTATGTTGTTCATTTCACATCATAACTTACTATATGGTAGAATTTCTGATATTACAGATATATACAGATATTTACAGATATACTAACATAAAAAATATAGTAGCATAGTCTCATTATATTAAATGTTTTTCATTTCTTAATGTGCTGAAAAAAATGAAGAACTAACTGGAAACACTCATCAGTCAATTCTATATAAAGATGCATGCTGTCTATTTTTTTATCTATTGATGTTTACTGTTGGACTAATGCAAGATGGAACTATATTAAGATTTTTCTTTTTTAGTGACATTGGATAACTAACAGACAAATCTACACTATGCTGTCTGTAACAGCTGCCTAACAAGAGTGATCAATATCTTGGCTATTTCTTATAGGATGTTAATCGAGTGTGATTCAAAAAAAAAAAATAAAGGAAGGAAAACACAAAACACAGTTTTTTTTTTGCACAAAAAGTGTGCAATTACTCCTTATATTTTCTGAAGTTATAGCATTTACAATGAGTACATTATTACAGATGCTCAAATATGGAGTGGTAAAACCTTTTGACTGGCTTGTACTTTTACCCTAAATAAACGTCTACTTAGCTTTTGCTCCTTTAAAGCGTAACAATGATTTTCTACATTATTATAACGGTTTATGGCAGGAAGGTATGGTAACATTAAACGGAGATGAAAGTCTCTGATCTGTGCAAATACTGGTCAGTTCTCTCACAGCTAGATGAAATGCAGACAGACAGACAGTCAGACAGACAGTACTATTACAGGACAATATTGCACATCAAACAGTTGTTTTACAGTACAAGTATGATTCTCTTATTCATGCATAGATCTTTCAGGTTACATGGGTAAACAAATGACTACAAATGTAATAATAAAAAGTCATCTTAAGAATAAAGGTCAAATGTTATCTGGATATGCTTCTTAAAAACACTTCTTAATTTCCGTAATAAATATAGGATGATTTCAGGATTTATACTTATCTAAAACGCCGCTATCATCTAAAAAAATACTTAGTAGGATCAAATAAGGCCGTTACACTTTTCCTTAATGAAAAAACAGGTAATTGAAACTATCACAAAAACAATAGAAAAGAGCGGTTGACAGTAACAGTTACACGATTAATTTTCTCTAAAGTACGTCTCAATGTTAAGAGTTTAGAGGATGGCCCATATTTATTTGTCAACGCCCGATCAGACGGTTAGAACAAAGTCCACAGTGTTAGGCTCCAACAGGTTTATGCATTATGTGGTAAACCCAGTTTAATGCTCTAATCCCCCTCCTCCACCAGGACCTCCATGATCACGTGAACCCTGCCGGCTCGAAACTCTACTGAGGCACGAACTTCTCCTGCTCGAAGACGAGGTCAACAGCTTCTGCCACATCCTTCACAATGTGGCCCGGCTCCACCAGCGCGGGGTCGAATCTGAAGTCCCGGTGCCCGTGAAACACAGTCTCTTTGATGCAGTGACTGGCATCAGACGGCACCTCAGCGTTGGGGTTGTAGACGCCTGTGCAGACTAGGACAGACTTACAGGAAGTGGCGGAGGGAAGCGCAAGCTCGCTTTCCCGCAGATTGTCGATCTCCTCCTCCTGGGGCACAGCAGCAGTGGATCCTGTGGCGGCCACCATCTTAGCAATGGCTTTGGGGTTCTTTCTAGCAATTCTCTCCTCCAGGTAGCGGTTGTATAGGTTGGCGCCATAGATGTCTGTCATAAGATTATCTCTGTAGGTGCAGAGAGGGAGAGATTACTCAGTGACTGCACAAAGCTTAGCTTCCTACTAATATGTGCAAGAATGTGTGATATATTCTGATGCTCTATAATAAATAACAGATGAAGCAGCAATTGAAGCTATTATATATTTGCTGGTCAGAGGTGTGGACTCAAGTCTGACTGGAGTCACAAGTTTGATGACTTTAGACTTGACAAAATTAAAGAAAGACTTACAACTCCAGTTTTACTGAAACACCAATGACTTACAACTTGACTTGGCTTTGAGCCTTTTCTCTTGAAGATAATTGATAACTTCCCCCGAGTCCAAAGATGTAAAAGTTCACAAAAGTCACACAGAGTGAACAGATCATTTCATTTCATTGATCCACTCTGTTTGAACTTGTGTGACAGCATCCGATACAAAAAAAAAAAGGAACCAAGAAATGTTAGTGAGTTTCATTTGAAAAAAATGATACAAAGCTGATTTGTCTGCATACAAAAACTATACTGGGGATAGTTTTTGTATACACAACAGAGCAGTAACTTAAGGCTCTGTTGCTAAATTT
>JAPZDZ010000002.1:18014164-18024799 GCA_029783805.1 Acanthurus tennentii
AGCAAACTGCACATATGTACAATAGGAAATAGTAGTATTTTGAGAAAAATATATGAAAATATTTATCTTTCCTTCTCCGTCTTCACAGCTGTCTTTGACACAACCATGCAGTAAATCACATACAGTAAATAAATTACTGACTGGACTGCAGAAATATAATAGACAGGATCACACACAAACTGATATGTTTATTCAACTGCTTGTTATCATTACTCATCGGGTAGAGAGTTCTGGCAAAAATCCCAATAATATCCTTTTAATATTATTGACATAACGCACAACAAATGACATGTGAGCATCTGGAGACTCCAGCTAAGAACCTGTGTGGATTAAAAACTTAAACTAAAGCTTTAAAAATTGCAGGAGCTAATGTTCAGATATGCAGGTGTTCAGTTTTCAGTAAAGTTTCTGTTTTGATCAAAACGTCCTGTGTGTAACAGGTTGGTTTCAGCACCTAAAAAAGCAAAGCATTTCATAACTTTAGTTGATGTGTGGTAATGTGTTGTTTGTGTATTCAGATGAGTTTTCTTTTTCTTTTTTTCAGTTTGTTTTGCCGGCCAAATAATTGGTAGAAATTGGTCCTACAGACTCAGCTTCAGACTTGTGCATCTGCTGATCAACTTGTAATAAAAAAAACAAAATAATGTTTAACCTTAACAAACACAACTCAGTGTTTCTTTCTTTTTACATAAAAATTGAATCAAAATTGTAGGTAAAAAACGTTTTTGAAAAAGTTAAATATTGTATCTAATTGAATTAGGGGGAATTAAACTTGACACAAAGAACTGATTTGAAAAAAACACTTGTATAAGGCTATTAGAAAAATGAAATGATACTGGACTCAAAGTCTGGATGTGGGATGCAAATTTGTGCCCTTTTAAATTGAAAAAAAAAAATTAAATTAAGATTGCCTGATCTACAACCAGGGTGTAAGCTTAAATCAAATCAGTCTGTGTTTTGTGAAGGAATTTAAATTAAAAAAACATCATGCTGATTTTTCCCTTTTGTAAATGCCTCAAAAATTGAAGGGAAAACATTTATTTTTTTCCCCAAATAAATGTGTACTCAATATAAGCAATGAATCCAGAAATATGATAAGAGTTTAATGTAGACTCATTTAATATGAAATATCAGAACACACTTGACATTATTTGACATTTTTAAAAAATGTTCCGTCTACAAATGTCAGCATGTCTTATGTGGTTTTGAATAGAGGTCGATTCTGTTGTAAAACCACTGATTGTTTGGCTCCATTTTGACCTCAATGTCCCCTGCTGTGTCTCTCAGTCCTGCAGTGTCCCAGCTGCTCTCGCCACATCTTACCTGTCACTGTCGAGCTCAGGGGATGGAGGGAGCAGAGCCGAGCTGCCTGAGGAGGAGGAAGGACAGACCGGGCAGGCCGCCGTGGCCCTGCCCGGTCTGGCTCACTCATCAGTGAGCACAGTTCCCGAACCTCTCTGACAAATCACAATAGAAAGCATGCAACACATCATAGCTATGATTCACTGCAGTCCCAAGTCCAAGCGTGCCCTGAAGGCCCTCAGACCTCTTAATCATCATGGGGGCCTGACTGTGTGTGTGTGTGTTGTTTAAGGAAGTGAGTGCGACAGACAGGAAATGAATGAGCTTGTTTGCATATGACAGTGCTTCTATAAAAGTTCCCTGTGTGTTTTCTGTGTGTCAGAAGGAGTAAAATGCATCTTAGCATGCCTTCAAAATGTCTCCTAGAGCATAGCAATGCACGTGTCTCATGTATTTGTCTCAGTTTTCGGTTCGTACTGAGGGAGGAGGGTATTTATGCATGCGGGTTGGCTTAAATATCTGTGCCTTATTCAGTCCAGTCATAATGTGCAGTCAAGGGCACATACATGACTGAAAATGTCATGCAACAGTAGTGATAATGTATGCAAAGCATGTGTGGAGGTAACTTGGTCACATTTGCATATAATGATGTGACAAAAGAAATCAGATCAATGATTGTTTGCACACACACACACAATTAAACTGCAATTCACGCCTACAGTCTACACAAATAATTTGACAAAAAATCAGTAATATAATCCATCCTTCTATATAAGTGTTTATTTTGAATTAAATAACAATGGTTTAAGGTCATGAACTCTCTTTATCACCCTCAACTTACCTTCCACCTTGCTCTCAGTTCCCAGTGGTAATAGACTGAGGAGACTCAGCCAACATCCTGAAGAGTGAAGTGTTAAGTGTGTGCTGGCGTAATCTGACAGAACTTATTTAGAATGCAGGTCTTTGCTAAAGCTGTGCCTGGAGCAGCTGCCTGGTCCTGTCTTTACACTTAACAGGAGTCTTTGCACACATTCCCATACAGTAAATCCATGCACACATACCAACGAGCATGTGCATGTGCATGCAACCATTTATGCAAACACAACTGCACGCAGAAACATACTGCATGCATTTAACAAGCAAATAATTTGCACTTACTGCACACACACACACACACACACTCACTCACACACACAGGTGCTTGAAGGTGCAGCTCTGCTAGTCGGTGTAGGTTAAATTCCAGGAGATAATCTGCAGAATAATGAAATTCAGTGAAACAGGGAGTTTTGACTTCTTCTGTTGTCATTTTTGTGTATGCGCAGGAAAACAAATAACTCCATTTGATGTCTGCAGAGTTTTTCATTTGTCAGCTTTTATCAAAGTCCCACAGCCTAAAGAGGCCCAGGGAAGAGCAAGGCATTAAACCCTTTGGGCAGGAGAATCCAGGAGAAAGCCATTAGAGGAGCTTCACTGGAGAGCTAGCCCTTCCTCCCACTAGCTTCTCAGCAGGGCACAAGATCATCCAGAGCGCCCACTGTGCGTGACATCCAGGCAGAGTAACATGTCTTGTTCACAATGTGGAATTTCTCCCCTTGGCTTATGTTTGGCATGAGCCATTCAGTTCTGTAAATTAGCTGCCTGAAAAATAGTCAATTATTATAAGACTGCATTGGGTTCAGGTATTCTTTTTTTTTTAGGTCACTGTATACACTCACTCATGCACAAACGCGCTTGACATTTAGAGCACACGACAAATTTATAGAAAACCAAAAGAAATGCCTTTTTTTTCTTCTCTTGATATTTCCTGCACCCTGTTTCTTTTTTTTTTTCCGTGTTTCACTTCGCCTGTTCCTCGGCCTGATTTGCATTCAGTGTTTGACCCAGGCAGTAATCTACAATGACTCCCCCATAAGCCTCTGGCACATTGGGGAGATGTTATAAGCTCTGACAAAAGACAAGAAGCGCTACAGCAAACTGAAGTAGCAGGGGACAATCTCCTGATTAGCTAAAAATTGTCCCCTTTATAATGACTTTAAATTCACTCTCACTTACTGAGATTCAGTTTTGCTTTTTTGTAATATTCCTTGATTGAAAAATGTATTGCCTTTTAAGACTGCATGTGCAAAAACTGTGCTGCTGTTTGAATAAAAATGCATAATAAAAATCAAAAATTATATTGACATTAGACACCAGATGGAGCAGACAAACAGGTTTCTCAATATAATGCCGTGTGTTTATGAGCTGCCAAAAGAAGCAAAATGGGGGAGGGCAATGTAATGTAATGTAAATTTAAGCATCTGTATAATTTCCAGAGGAGGAGGATTTGTTGATTTTGAACCCATAGATGTTCTTACAGCGAGTTATGATTTGTGACAGGTTAACCTCTTTGGCATATGCCTCAGAATCGGATATTTGCATTTGTGCAGACGTCCTATGCTCCACTCGTCTCCGAGCTTTTTTTTTCGCTGCCTGAAATAACCGCAATATTTGCTGTGTCACGGGAGCATATTATCAAACAGCAAAATCACTGGGAATTCACAATTTCTCATGTCCCAGCTTGCAACCGATAATCTCAGATCTCACCCAGCTGCAAGAGCGTAGATGTGAGCTCGGCATGTAGGCAGCAGTGCAGTTTGTGTGCATGTGCAAAAAAAGGCACTTTGGTCCCTTAAAAGTGAGCTGGTAAACAAGTTCATTTCAGCAAGGTTCATATTCAGATTGGAAAATGGAGCCCAATTAGCATATATGCAGAAAGGCTTTGCATGCTTGACATCCTCTCAGCCCCTCTGCTGGAAATAGCCATGCACACAACATCCTCTGATTACATTGATATGTAGATTCATGCATCTGCAAAGATTAGTTATTCATTAATGTATTTGGTTTGAATTCTCGGGTGAGCGTACCTTAGACAGAAGTCTGGGGCAAACCAAATGCATCAGAGGGAAAATGTCACCAACGATCACACAAAATCCACATCAAAAATATGCAGGTTTGGTGACCCACAACGACATAAACCCAATAGGGCGTTATGATTAAGAAAATCCTTTGGCGCTGGGGTTAAAAACAGAGAAAGTATAAACATAATTATCAGTCTTTTCATCTTCACAGCAGAATTAGTTTTTCTTGCTCTAAGTGGGCTGCAAGGATTAATCATTGCAGCCTGTGTGAGTTTATAAGCTGTAGCGTTCTGTCATCCTTTCATAAAAGCATCATGGATCACCAGTTTGCTTCTTCAGTGTCCTCTCTCACGGCCACACTGCGAGCACTTTTTAACTTTAAAAATAGGCTCGCGACAGAGAGTGCCAAGAAATGCTAAACACCAAACAATTTCCCCTTGCTTAGATCCTGGCCACAAAATGGAGCTGATAAGCCCAGAGACTGTGCATGAAAATAAAATAGTGCCACTTTAATTAAGGCTATCTGTATCAATTAATGTGTTCAGCGCTGGTATAAACACACACACCTAATGCACAGTGTCAGTTTATGGTCAGATTCATTTTTAAGGCCCCTTCATCACAGTTATTGAGCCAATCAGCCTCATATCATCCACATTATGAGACAGGAAATGAAAGTGACACTCCTCAGACTTTAGGGAATGTTTCCTCCATTTGCTCATTAAGGCAGAAAAAAAAAAGAGGAAACTGTCTAATGAACACTGGCTGACAAAATGAAAAAGAATAATAAAAAGCAGTGAGACTGATCCGAGCTGCTCAGACGTCAGCAGCACCTCTGCCCCACCATCGTCACTGCTGTCAGAAAGGTTATGACAGGGACGAGTGTTACACTGAAATCTGTTATTCGTCAGATCCAGTGAAGCTAAAGGGTCAGCTTTAGAAAAAAGGCTGATAGACTCACAAAATACTGCCAGGGTGAGGTGTTAATGTCCTGCACACAACCGGCCACCAGTTTCAGCCATGACTGCTATCAAAATCTATGAACCATATCAGATTTTAGAGGTTTATAGCTTTTTGTGAACAACAATAAAATTTTATCACAGTATCTGAGTATAATGGAGACACCATTTTCAATGACAAATGACTGTATTTCACTATGATAACAACAACAGGAATGAATAATGTGGCTGCTTTTCCTACTAAGGTTGCCCAATTGATGGGTCATAAATTTCATGGATGTCAGCACGTAAATTGGGGCAAATATTTGTATATCTTCTTTGGTAAACAAAAAGAAAAGCTTTATTTTGCACCCTACTTGATCCCAGAAAGATGTTGGTTTTTTTTCTAGAGATAAAAATCTAAAAAAAAGTTCAATCCATCACAGCAGAATCTGCTGAAAATCGCCGGCCCTAACTAAAGACTAATTGTGTTCAGCTTGAATGCCCCCAACTAATCAAGAGCTTCCTCCTCCTGTCCTCCCCTGCCGAAAATGATGATCTATGGTTCTTGTGGACGTAAGACATCAGTTTGGGTCGTCTCGGTGGTGACTGGTTTTCATAGGTAATGATGCTAAATTACACAACTGGGAATAAAGGAGGCTAGTAAGTCATCCATCAGGGGCTGGTTTATACGAGCCACCATTAGGGGCATTATTCAAACCCCTGTCTGCTCAAACACATGCTGTAGCTTTCTGTCCCCAACCTTTCTCTCTCTTTCTCTTTCTCTTTCTCTTTCTCTTTCTCTCTCATACACACACTCTCCTACACACACACACACACACACACTGAGTTTGCCACAAGCTACTAGAGGGGACATCTCATTCTTTTATCCATGGTGAGTCATTGTGGTGGTGTCAGCTGGTCCCGTCTCTTTTATCACACTGGAACCTAATGGAAGCAGCAACTGCAGGAGGTGGGGGGAGAAGATGCAAGCACACACACACACACATACACACACACAGAACCACAACACAAAAACACACATAAATACACACAGGGCCATAAGAGGTTGGGGAGATGGGGCGGGTGGGCACGCCAGGCCCCGGGGCAAGAGCTGTTCTGTGGCGATGTTTTTCTTGCCGAGGCCCCTCTATATCAGCTTGTGTTTCTGACACTCAATAAACCACAAGGAAAGGGCTTCAGATGCTTCTCTCTTATTCTCTTTTGCAACACTAATGTTGGGTTCTTTTTTTTTTTCTTTTTACCCCCATGGTAGAGTTAAACTGATGGCATTTTTTTTTTTAATACACAAAACTGCTGAAGAGAGATGTTTTGTTTAATTTTTACGCGTCCCACCTGGCCACGTTTTAACCAAACAAAAAATATGAATGCAGCTACACAACGCTTTGTATATTTTCCATCTAATCCCTGCTTGTACTTTTATTGGTCTCACTTTTTTTTTTTTTTATATATCGCTTGACTAAAAACGCTCTATAGACAAAAACGGGTTTATCCGCCAGAGAGGGAACAATAGCCAATTACACCGGGAGGATTCAGCGGCAGCATACAGCTTTTGATAGAATAGTGGGGTTGACCTAATTTCTCGATAACAGTGTTAAAAAGCACGGGGCTGCTACTTTAAACACACATGCTATAAGGGACATATGCCAGGCTTGTATTGTATTTATATTTTCTATAATTCTTTATTTTTTCAGTCTTTTTCTGTTTGTATAACATAACAATCGTGCTTTATCATTTGACACCATTTAGATACATATCATGTTTATATTATGTTTTACATTAGGCAGTGAGAGACAGTTAAAAATATACAAAACAATATTGTTTTACTAGACATAGTATCTATTTTTAATATAATCGTCGGTATCTTTATTGTCATCATCATCTCGTATATTTCTGTAACATATGTGCTTTAGCTTCTGTGATCAAAATATTATTGCAGAAAACAGCAACTCCATTTTTTCAACATTTAGACAATAACTTCCAATGTAATACAGACATTCACAGTTACATGTTTTACACAGTACGGTTTTACAACAAAGTTCCAGAGAAAACTGTGGTAGAGTAACTTTATACAAAATGCACAGGACATGAACTGTAGCCATTTCACGTTTTCGCTCAGTTGTTTTGCTTTTCAAGGTAAACATGTTCCATCCAACCAGATGCCTTTTCGCAGTAGCTGCCATAGAAGCAAACTAACATTGTCCTAACACGCCATGGCAAAAAAGTCTGGGGAAATTAAAGCTTTGTGCTTTTCACTAGTAAAGCAAAGACAACATAAACAAAAAGTGAAACAGGCCACTTGCTTACTGGCCTGCACTTTTACATCTACATATGTATTGCTGAATACACATTGATCAAACTATAATTGATCGTTACACATAAAGTAAAAATAAAAAAGATGACGGTAGTTAAACACAGAGTTGGTCCAGGTTTGTGCTAGCATACAGAGTTGTATTTTGTACTTCTGCCCAGTCATGTAAACAGACTATGGCTTAGTAGAAATTGGTGCTCTGGCTTAAGGCCTTCTCTGCTCTTCTTCTTCTTCTTCTCTTCTTCTTCTTCTTCTTTTTTTTTTGTCAGGAGACATTTTGGAAAATTTTTCACTGATGTTCCTGAGGAAAGCATGCAAAACGTAAACAGGATTGACTGTCAGCATTAAGGGATAGTCGATGTTTGTAAATCACTTTTCTAACCCTGTGCTTTTTTTTTTTCTTTTTTTGTGTCGTACTTCTTTGTACCCTGTGCTTTGCCAACCAAACACTAAAATGGCATAGTTTTTGCTTTTGTCTGCCTATTGATTTTGGTCCTCCATCACAACACATATAGTATAAAACATCCTAAAAATAATTCTAAAAATGTTTTCGATCACATAAAAGTTTTCCCTTTTTTTTTACTGAAAAAAAAGGAAGGAAAAATAACAGTCTCTCTCACACACAAAATCTTTTGCAACAAATACTGGTTTGCTCCAGAGCTCCTTAACATGAACTTCTTATTGGCATTGTGCTTACTCAGAGCTCCTCGTTTGCCTTGTGGCCTGTAGTTCACCTCACAGAGTGCAACGTTTGGAAAAGAGACAACTGTGTGAGGTTTAGTAAACATCCACAATAAAATTGACGCCATCCCTTGCACTCTTCAATGATGTCAATTTTGTTCACTACTTCATCTACTATATTCACACGGTATTTACTTGATTCATGAAGATATTCAACAAATCTCTAATCTATATCTCTATGTTTTTTTTCTTTTCTCACAGTATTACACAGTATGTTTACATTTTTTTAATTCAGATTTATGGTTGTATTTGTGAACACTAACAGTCTTTGATATTGTTTTCGGATGCAAACCAACAATAAGACATCATTGGCTTGGTTTTACAAATGCAGAAAAATGAAATGTGGTTTGAAAACGTGTTTTGATCACATATTGCCCCTGGAGGTAGGTGAATCAATTAAAATCTTGGAAGTCCTTTGTAATGTTCTCTTTTGTCTACATGCTCCATGAGGGTTTCTTTGTTGTCTACACGTTGGCCTCGGCATTGGTCAGGTTAGAGGTCGGGCTTGTTGGGTTCGGGGGGTTAACAGGCTCCGTTGGGCTAGCTGGGTTGGGTGGTGGGCTGGTTGGGCTAACAGTTGTGGTGGTGGTGGGGTTTGCCGGACTGGCCGTGGTGGTAGTGGTAGTGGTTACGGTGGTTGTGGGACTAGTAGCCGGGTTCACCGGGCTAGTGGCAGTGGCTGGATTTGCTGGAGGGGGAGCCGGGTTAGCGGGGGTCACAGGGCTGGTTGAGTTGACGGGAGCTGGATTGGCGGGGCTGGTAGGGTTTGCAGGAGCAGGGTTAGCAGGGCTAGCGGGATTGGCTGGATTAGCAGGGCTAGATAGGTTAGCAGTGTTGGTTTCCGCCTGCTGCTCCGGTCCGTTCTCCTGAGGTCGCCTGACAACCGCGGGAGGCTGAAGCATTATCCGGAGTCGCTGTGAGAGAAACACAACACAGTTACATAAGAGAAGGGGTATGTTAGGTTACAGAGTCACGGTAAATCTCAAGCTAAACGCAAGCTAGCAAAACCTTTCCCATAACAAACCAAACCCAACATTTCACCTCTCACCTCTTTGTAAGTGCCCTTGAGTCCGAGGTACATATAGATCATATATCCTGGTATGAGAACCATGGAGGACAGTGCCATGAGCCAGCCCACTCCCTGACCCCAGCCCGGGAACACATAGTCTCCCATTGTGAGAGGAACCATTTGTACGGCGCTGAACAAGAACACCCCCTGTGGGAGACATGAGACGCTTTATGCATCCTGACACCTCTGACTACAGGCTGCTCTGTCTCGGCCTGACATGGCCGCAGGCTGGTAATATTGACTTTATTTATTGTTTCATTTTTCATGTCATGACTTTAGATGTACTGTTGCATTAGTTGAGAGCACTCACAGCGACAATGAGAGGGGTGAACACGACCCAGCACAGCTTCCACCATATACAAGGCTTGTAGCCAATCATCTCCTGGATGTTGTCGTAGAACTTGTTCACACCTGCGAGACAAATGAATCTATGATCAAAATATTCATATCCAATTTATTTCAATTTGCCGCTGGTCCGCCATGCATGGTGATGAGGATGGTGAGGCGGAACACATGAGTGCTCATGACCTTGAGGCTGAACGGCGTTTGAAGCTGAGCAAATATCTCTGGAAAGATGTTTTCTAACCCTCATATTTACCCGGATTTTTCATTTATGCGATCTATATGTTATTTCACTTTCACTTTTTTTTTGTTTAATTGTGAAGAAAAAGACACATTTTGAATAAAAATTTTGTTCCATATTGCATGAAACACATGATGATACACACCGTAGCACCAGGATATGGAGATGCATTCAAAGAAGACCAAGAACAGCAGACACATTCCACTGGCTGAGTAGTAGTCAAACAGTTTGAACACATAGATTCCTCCCTGGTTACAGAAAAACGAGCATTATAAAAAAAAAGACTCCTGCAGATGCAGCACAACTTACTTTGGTTATTGCAATTGATGCCATTAAGAGAGCAAATCAAAATTTAAATTGCCTCTTGCCCTCTGCAGAGATGCATGGATTTTACCTGTTATCTTTTAATTACATCTTTCAGTGCTATAACTCATTTATTTTAACTGCATGCCATTAATAGTCACCAGTAACATGAGAGAGCTGCCCTGCTGTACCTGCGTGATGTTTGAGAGTCCAATCACATAAGATATTAGGCAGACAACTGCAATGAAGATCTCTCTTCTACCTCTGAGAACTGTGGGAAACTCATCCACCAGAGCAGTGATGAAGCCTTCAACTGTGCAGAACTGAAGGACAGAATCAGAAGAACAACATGAAACACAAGTGTGAATTGGACACAAGAATGTTTTTAATATGTGCTATACATTAATATTTTTGCAGCTTGTAGCAGTATTAAACAAATACGTTTTATTTAAGGAGTTAGGGCTAACCGATGA
>JAPZDZ010000002.1:18024899-18035345 GCA_029783805.1 Acanthurus tennentii
GAACCCAAACATATAGAAAATAAAGAAACCCAGACAGCGAAACCTGCAGGCACATGGAGGTGATAAAGTTGCATTAAAAGGCCTTGACAGCTGATGTCAAAGCTTAGCTGTATCTGTCCACGAGAGGTGAATTGCATGCTTATCATGCAGAGAGCAGGGGTGAGCTGCATGATATGTACCTGCATTTTTAAATATTTAGGTCAGCCCATGAGCAGATCATCTCCAAGCCCCCTTACCTGGCTGTCTATCCCCAGCATGAGCAGCATGGAGAAGAACAGAATGGCCCAGAGAGGAGACACAGGCAACTGGGTTACAGCCTCTGGGTAGGCCAGAAAAGCTAAGCCAGGACCTGAGATAGTAAACAGGAAAATCATATTTCATCGGGGTTATTCTCACATTCCTCTGATATGACTGCAAACACACATATTCACATAGAAGCGATGACAGCTGCTATGTTTAGCAGTCAGTCTCAATGACAGGGCATCTTTTTTGTGCAGAGGCAGAACTATAACAGAAGAAAGCGCACGTGCAATCTGTAGTTACCTGAAGCTGCTACGTCGGCAATGTCTTTCTTTGTCACATGTGCCATGAAGCCAACAATAGAGAAGATTACAAAGCCCGCAAACATGCTGGTACATGAGTTGATGCAGCACACAATGACAGAGTCTCTGGGGAGAGAAAATATAAAATGGGCCTGTTGTCAAACATTTAAGTTGACTCGTTATTTTGTTTTTCTTCTCAGTAGCAAGCTTCCCTCCAAACAACACAACACACACACGATGCTGAGGTCTAAAAAAGTAACCAGGAAACTGCATCACTGCTATTAATTCCTTTTAATCAAACAGATGTTCGGCAAAAACACATTTGACAGACATGAAAAGATTGGATTTGATAAAAAAAAAAAAAACTCATGGAAAATAATAAAAAAGCTCTTATTTTTAAAGATATAGATGTAGAAAGACAGATCCATTCAAAACAAGGACACAAAATGAACGCAATTATTTTTATGTAACTGATTGTTTATGTGACCCAGAACTATGGGGCTGCTGGAAAAAAAAAAAACACTCAGGCTTTGCAGTCATAGTTATTTTTTTCCTCCAGCACACACAGCAAGAAACAGCCTTCTCCTTAGATTGTTATTATATTCATGCCAGTAACTCACATTAATAAGACTCTTTAAGGGTTCTTACAAAGCATCCTTGAGTACGGCCTTTAATGTGGGAGTATAATGCAGCAAAATAGCTGCAATTTAATTACTGCCATTACTGCTATTGTAATTTGCTCTAATATATTAGATTCAGCAGCATTCTCTGTCTGCATCTCACAGATTATCTCTCTTCGTGAGTTATCAGCAGGGCCTACCTGTAAACATTGTTATTGAAAGGATTATAGCTGCCCAGAGCTATAAGTGACCCCAATCCCAATCCATAGGAGAAAAAGATCTGGGTAGCTGCATCCAGCCATACCTGACAAAGGGAACACAAGCATTTAGCTGCGTGAGGCCGAGCCCTGCCCACTCAGGCGGACAGCACATAGGTATGAATCACACAATAATATGCCATTACCTCTGATTCTTTGAGTTTGTCAAAGTCAGGGGTGATGTAGAACATAATTCCTTCTTTAGCTCCAGGTAGAGTCACCCCACGGATGAAGAGAATGAACAGCATGAAGTAGGGATATGTAGCGGAGAAGTAAACGACCTATAAAATGTGAGACAGTTATGAGCAGGATGACACCGTTGCATCCTAAGTAAAAATTTATGATGCGTACAGAATTAATACATTTGGAATTCACCCACTATTCGGACATTTTCATGAGGGTTTTAAAGGTTTTCTAGATTTATATTCTTCAATCTTTCCCAGAAGATATTAATAAAAAAATAAATAAAAAATCAGCAAAGGAATCGTTGCAGCTTCCCTTTGAACGTCTACGTGCATTCCTGACACTGTGCAAGCAATTTGTGAGAAAAATGTGCAGGGGGATGGGGTATTTTGTGACCAAAACAAATTTTATTTGCTATGGTCACATGATGCACTTGACTTTCGAAATGTGGCACCACAAGGGAGGGAAACTGCTCCAAGTGGAGGGAGAGGACCAAACCAGATTGAAGCGTATGGCTGTTTGTTGCTCCTCCTATCATGAATCCACACTCAGTGTAGACATTGTGTCAGGAGAATTGGAATTAGAGGAGCCACCATGAGGCAAAGCCGGATTACTGAACATGACTGTTTGATGTCTCCTCTCTTCTTTTAAATCTGGACAATTCTGAGTGCAATCTGAATGATTGATGATGTGATATTAGACTGATTAATATTGCATATTACTTATTGGGAACCAGCATAGCATAAGAGGTCTTGGATTCCCAAATCTGGCAAACGTCTTACCTTCCCTGTCCAGCCAACCCCTTTCCAGATACAGAAGTACACAAGGACCCAGGCGATGGCCAGTGTTATTGCCAATGGCACTCGAATCTGGCCTGGTTTTTCCAAGCCATCGGTCATTTCATGCATGTTGCGCCTGTAAGTCAGAGCGAGCAACAACAAGACTATTATCCACAAAGAGAAATAAGCATGCAGCAGAGGAGGCTGTCTTTTATGTATCTCGGGGATGCATGCAGGATACTTTAAAGCTCTGCTGTTGTGAAAGCAAAAAGAAAGCAGTCAATATCTTACTCCCAAAACTCCACCACTGCACTGGTGAGATTGGTGGTATCTGCAATGGAGTGGTTTGTATAACATTTCTCTGTGTTCCATGGATTGTTACATGAGCTCCATGGAAGTTCCTGTAAAAACAAAAATTACAGTGACAATTTTTTTTCTCCCCTCCTTGACACTTTTAAGGATTTGAAATTTCTTGCGAGCAACACAGGCTACACTACCTCATGAACTGATAAATCAACCTTGACCCTACCCTACACTACAATTTCAGCTTTTTATGAATCACGTGAGCCCACCGTGTGATACTTACAGTGGTGAAGGAGTTGTACAGGTAGTAAATGGCCCAAGAAATGATTACAATGTAGTAAATGTTAAGCCAGAAGGACAGGACAGCTGCAGCAAGGCCCACACCTATCATACAGAAATGAATTAGGCAGGGTAGTAAAACTATCATTGGACATGTGTGTAATGTGGCCTCCATAAATCCTGATAGTCACAATAATTTCCTTGAAGGCACCAAACACAATCAATATTTTTTAGAGAAGTCTGGTATTCAGATACATTTATCCATAAATATGAAGTTGCAGAGAGGTATACCTTTAAACATAGGAGCCAGTTTCCACACACCAAGCCCTCCAATTGAGGTGTATTGACCAAGAGAGCATTCCAGTAGAAACAAGGGGACTCCAGCAAATATGAGAGTCAAAAAATATGGAATCAAGAAGGCTCCTGGATGGATAAAAGTAAATTAAGTTTAACATAAAAGATGACCAGTTTTAGGCTTAACAGCACTGACGCATTATTAAAAAAAACACACAACACAACAACGTCAATTAATTTGGGTTGCAAATGTGAGAGATATTCATTCTATTCATGTCATCGACACGGTCAATTAGATTAGATAAGCTCGACTATATGCATCATGGAGCTGAATGAGCCGTGCATTTTGCAGATTTTAGCTGTGAAAAAAAAAAAAATGTTTACCTCCACCGTTTTTTCCACACAGATAGGGAAATCTCCATACGTTCCCCAGTCCAATTGCATAACCCACGCACGACAGGAGAAAATCAAATTTTCCCGCCCATGTTTCTCTATCAGGCAATTCCTTTTTCTGCTTTTCGGGTTTCACGTCCAGTGACTTGGGCTTGTCATTATTCGTGGCCACCTCGTTCAGTTCTGTGACTTGTCCATCCGTTTTGGTGCCGTTCGTCGCCATGTCTCTGGATTTGGCAGAGGTCCTGGCAGTCGGACGGGAGGCTTCAGCACCAGTCCACGTAGAAAGCAGCTTCGCGGTTTTTAGACCTAACCTTTGGACCAAATGTGTGGAGATGAAGCCTGTGCACACACGGCTCGTCAGTCGCCGTTAACCTGGAATCGTGAATAGAGCATTTGGTCGGGTTTTTTTTTTTCTCAGGAGGCGCTGAAAAAAAGTGGTTACTTGTGAAGCAAATGTGGACACATTTTTTTGCACTACATTCATTTAATCCTCAGCAGGTCCAATAAAACAAGATTAATGAAATTCAAACACACACTGTTTTTACTGAAATATGCATTCAAAAACGCAGGCCAAAGCATTTGATGAACATTTGGCTTCCTGACATAATTTTCATTCATATCAGACTCAACAAACACTTAAAAAAAACCCATCGATGGCAAAGTCATGTTGGACTTCCTCTTATAACTAAAACACATACGACAGACTGCGCGTAAATTAACAGCAGCCAAAACCAGACCACCACACACGAGAGCCTAAACAAAGTCTGCAATTAATAAACCAGAAAAGATATTAACATCACTATCATTGACGAAAAAAAGAAAACTTGAGGACAAATTTCGGGATCCAAAACATGCACTTCAAGCGCAAGACGCATCGTAGCAAATAGCAAATAGCCTATGAGAATTAAGCATAATGAAGTCCACCAATTACCACCTGCAGATTCTCCAAGCAGTTATCCACATTCAGAAATGCTAGTAGCAGGAATAAAGAGAGGTCTCAAACAAACTGGAACACACAACGCATAGTGGAGACAAAGGGATGTCCAACGCGTAAAAGCTTTACGCATCAGGCTGCACGAATAACAACCTCATTCTATCCGGTTAATTGAGAACCAAACGCTTTATTAAACGCACGCGAATGCGTCTCCACGTTTGCACCATCCAATAGACTAGCAAACAACAATCAATTCTGCATTTAATTGGCTGTAGCGTGTAGGTGCAGAGCGCATCATGCGGTCAGAATATTGACCCCAGCAACATATTGGCAGTCTCATTCACAATTTAATCGTACTCGCTATTGCTGCAAACAATACAACAACAAAAAAACGAAGCATGTATTGTGCAGACTCGTTTGTACGAGGGTTCAAACATGCACACACGCACAGGCAGACGCGAGAATTTAGCACCCAGTTTTACTCACAATGAATCTGTGATCTGTGCCGCCGAGGATACGATGCCTGCCACAAATCTCGAAACGAGGTATCCGTAGATTCCTCCTGTGGACGAAGTTGTAAACTCCCAATATTTCTTGGAACATAAATAGATATTACTTCCATTAAAAGACTTAAAGGGACCATGCACCGTTAGAGGTGTCCAAGCAGGAGCTGTCCAGCGGGGAGCAGTGCTGAAGACCAGGAGGAGGAAGAGGAGGAAGAAGAGGAGGAGGAGGAGGAGGCTGAATCAACACGGGCAGCAGCCGCTTCGCCTTGTGCGACTGTCTAACATCAACAACCAGAGACTCAACTCCCATCTACACAGCCTCAATGTCATCTCAAAGTCGCCCCCCCTCCTCCTCTTCATCCTCTTCTATAGGCTGCACTGACATCGCACTTGCAGCATGTTTGTTTTTTAATATTTCAATTTGTTTTTAACCTTTTTGTCCGCATTTCAACAATACCAATAACAGGTATTCACATATTTTTGCTGTGACCCCCCCATGGAAAGGCAAGCAAGTTTTTTTAATTCATACAAACTGATTGAAAATTAAGAAAGTCACCATTTAAAAAGTGATCGAAACTGGTCAGTTTTTATGGGTATTTCTTAAGTTTTTTTTTTAACTCAGGTTGTTTGCTACGAACACTTTTAGGATTAAACTGTTTCAGGAAATGTCAATGCATCTGCGCCCAGCAACAGAAAATGTGACCCCCTCCCACCCCCCCACCCCTAACAAAAACACCCCCAAACACCCCCTCCCACCCCTCCAGTAATAAAATGTATGGTCGAGGTGCAAAATGGAAACATATGGAGGGTAATATAAGCTGCATTTCGGCTCCAAACGCGTGTATTTGGAAGGTGCAGGCCAGTCAGCGTCTGGCTGCAAATCTGGCAAATTGTGATAAAGGGAGCCCGTCAATAAAGGGAGGGAACATTGGCTGGTTGTCCAACTCTGCCTGTAATCGTCCAAAGCCCGACGTCTTCCACAAATGAGGGGATGATAAGCGAAGAATAAGCGCCACGATAATCTCAAAATTTAAAAAAAAGGAAAATGACAAAAAAGAAAATATTTTACCATGGATGGAAAGAAAAAAAATCTCTGGGGGGAAAAAACGCCACATGGGCAGCAAATAAGCGAAGAATGGATCCAGTCGCGGATTTTTATTTTTTCCTCTTTTTCTAAAATAAAAAATCCTTCCGGAAAGTGAAAGATCTGAACAAAAGAATTTCATCAGAGAAAAGTTCGTCAGTCTAAAGTGCAACGGTAAGTGCTTCCCAGCCTGTATAATCAGGCCCACTTGTTTGATTTACTTGAATATTAAGCACAAGTTTTTTTCCTGCTGCTCAGCTGTTTTTCTATGATGTCACGTTGGCTTCTCCCTGTCTCACTTTTTTATTAACTTCAGCTGAAAGCTTTGCACTTTGCCTTCATTTTTGTAGTTTTTTTTTTTAAAACTCCACGTGTGCTGGTTGTATTTGTAGATGCATCTTTTTTTCCCTCTCTTTCTTTTATTGTGAAAATGTCACGGAGGTCGAGGGAGCGCACACTGCCTGTAGTGTAAACTTCTGGAGATGCTCTGGCATGAAGATCAGCAGCATTTAGTCTCCAGTGTGAGTGTTCCTATCACAGGCTGAGAGGGCACCAGATGGCAAACCAATGAGGGGTGAACTAACCTACTAAATGATACCACATGAAATGCAGCATTTAAAATCCCATCTGGGTTTGCTGTCCCTGCGGACATGGAGTGTGAAACATGACACATATTTATACACCTGCTGATGGAGCACACAGGCATGTCCAATAGGCTGGTGACATGTACGCTCAGCCAGCTGACCTCCTAACCCCGCAGCCTCGCTTTGATACAGCTCACTGCCCTTTTCACCAGAAGCCTCCTGGTCTCTTAATTTCAGCTGGAAGCTTGTATTTGGCTCCTCGTGGATGCTGTACGTGCTCCATTAGGCTGGGATTACTTGTCCTTTCTTGTAATGGCTTTTATGTGACTGAGATTGAGGCTTGAGTTGCCCCTCTTTACTGGCCCATTGGCTGTAAAATCATCCTAGTGCTGGGAGGGGGGGCATTAACATTGAAGATTTCCTTTTGGTGCCTTGACATTTCTTTATAGACACAGTCTTGATTAGTGCATTTATTGTATCCATTAACACTTGTTCACTGACATCAAAGCATATAATTCTTCAGAAATTATATTACGACCAAAATGTGTTGAGAAATTTCATTTGAGACAAAATTTAATGCCAAATTCATCGATGCTGTCAGAAAAAATCGAAATAAAAATACAGATTTTCAATCAAAGATAAAATATTTAATAAATCGAAGGCTTATATGTGTTTTAATTTGGTTTTTTAAAAATAAGCTCAGATAAATTTTCAAAAATAGATGAGAAAATAATAAAATGTAACATTAAATTAATGAAACTTCTCTGCATGTGGCTCAAGCTGTGCTAAAATATCCTCCTGACGATAATAAACAGGTCACTGCACAAAACTGCCCTTTGTTTTCTCCCTTCACGTCTATACTTTTTAATACCCATGCCTTAAAAATGACTGCTTTTAACTGCTTGGTAATCTCTGTGAAATTCTCTGAGCCTTTCTCAGTTTTCAGAGTGCATTTTCATGGACTCACATTTCTCCACACCAGTCTGCAATTTGAGGCCACAAAATGAACTGATTAGCATGATGATTAGTCATTAGTATGCTAATCATAAGCAATTCACATATTTTATTCATATTGTCGCAGACTTGTTTTTCTCCTTTCTGCTGGAATTGTGTACACATCCCATTTTATTTTTATTGTAAACATGAGAGCCATTCTGGTGACTGCTGACAATGTACAGCCAAAACGACAATTTTAATGTATAGTACATCTTAATATAATGGCACCATTTGTAGACGCAATAATTCTAACCATAAAGAACGTAATTATGTAGTATGATGATGTGTATACACAAGTGATGGAAAAATATTGCTTCAGTGCCCTTTTCTGGATAAATCTGGGTGTTGAAAAGGTGCCACAGAAAAATCTGCAAAATACAAATCAAAAACAAAACCATCAATTCTGCATGTATTTACACAAACCCTCTTTTTTGACAGCAAGGCAGTCTGCAGCAGGGTATTTAAAATATAAATATGTCTTCTTTGGTGATTCCAGTTAGAGTTGCACTGTCAGAACCTGCGATGTGCAGCCTCTTTTTCTGTTCCTGTCTCCTCTCTGTTTTCATCAGCCTCGAATAATGATTGCTGCTGTACATTTTGCTTGACTTGTGAGTGAGTGTGGAGAGCACAATACCACCGCTGTGTGTGTGTGTGTGTGTGTGTGTGTGTGAGAGAGAGGGAGAGCGTGTATGTGTGAGTACCACTTGTGTCTTGATGATAGAGAAATTGGCATACATGCATTTCAGCGGGGAAGGGCGGCATAACTGAATAACAGCCTATTCAATATTTCTATATAAAGCATAAATATAATTTGGCGTGCCCTCCCAGGGATGATTGATGAAATGTACCTCACACCTGCAGGTGCTGCACGGAGACACCTGAGACTTTCCCCTGCATGTGCACAGCTACACTGCATTGTTATTTGCACGGTGTATAGCTGCCAACGACGCTGAAATCAGTTCAAGGCTAGATGCTCTTATTTAATGTCTGTGCTTCTTTAGCATAGCATTTGTTTAGCATGACCTAAATTGCTGTGAAGTGAGTGCCTCAGCAGCTCTGTCTCGCCTCTCTCTTTCTCCCTCCCTACGTCTTTCTCTCTCTCTCCGTCTCTTTGTATGCCTCCTTTTCTCTTTCACTCTCTCTCTCTCTCACACACACACATTTACAAACAGGCAAAACAAGCTGAGAGGACAGTTTTTTTTTTTAATAACAAACAGCTTTTGCCAGATATTATTTACATGCGTAGTGAAGTATTGTGGGATGCAGGAATCAGTGAGGTGGGCCGGCCAATGATATTTCAGGAATAGTGAGTGAGTCATCTACCAAATTCGTGGAGCATGCTCCGTTTCTCTCCTGTGTGTTTTCTTTCTTTTTTCTTTTTTTTCCCCTGATTTTACCTTCCTGAAGGGATCAACTATGCAAAGAAGTTAAATCCCACGGCTGCAAAAAAAAAAAGACTAGCTTTTTCCCTCTGTTGGGATTCTGATGTAGCATTTGCCAGTCACACAAAAGAAAAGCAGTTTCTACAAATCCATGGAATTAGACAGCCATGATTTAAGAGACAGTCAGCAAGCTGTAGGTGCAGGTTTAACATGTTCGGCATCAACACATGCAACAAGCAGGACGAGGACAGGCACCGGTGCTGATGTGTTGACAGCCCCGTGTGACAGCCAGCACACGGCGTGGATTTAGTAAACATATGACCTCCATGATAACCAGTATGGGGGCACTAAATCGCTTCAAATTTTGTACATGTGTTGCTAGGCAACAGCATAATCGGTCTCCGTCTCTCCCTCCTTATATGGCTCTCTACTGGGATTGCTCTGCTGCTATCATTGAAAATGGTTAATTAACTTCTTCAAAAAGTCCATTAATGGTGCAGATTAGGCTTCTGAGGGTTAAAAGGCACATTGAGGCTGCGCAGAAATACACGCAAACATACAAACGCATGTCAAAGATTAAAAGGACCTTTGAAATGAATTATCCCAGAACCGTGCATCCTGCTGTACTCCTGCAAGGACAGCTCAAATGACTGTCTAAACAATAATATCAATGCAATAAAGGTTAAATGGCAAATTGGACATAGTGGTTTCATTACTCACAAACTCATTTATAGAGATAATCCTTCATGATTGATTCTCAAAATGGGCAAACAATTTAATGCAATTACGAGCAGCTACAATACACTGTCAGAAAAAAAAATGTGTGTTGATTTACAGCACAGTCACACACTGATAATCTAGATTTATGTTTGTGTGTGCAAACCCAACACACACACATAGCACCACTCATCACCCCTGACTACAGGTATTGAGTCAAAATGTGACTGATGCAGACCTTTTACTAAATATTCCAGACTACAATAATTTAACAATTAATAATCTTTCATATTAAAAAAAGTAGAAATTTATGTGACCATATTTCTAAAAATTAAATGAGTTTCTCATAATTTTAGATTGTCCATTTTACTGGACTATGCAATACTTTTTTTAAAAGTAATATAAAAAATAAAAATCTTCATGTTAATATGGATTATGCACAAAGACTGGTTTGGTTCTTCACATATGAAACATTTATATTAGTTGGTCACCTGAGAAAACCTGGGAAAGGAGAAAAACTCTTTAACCATGACACCATGGCTTTAGCTGCATAATTCATTTGAACCTAATTATTTTAATTATGCTGTTCG
>JAPZDZ010000002.1:18113239-18136140 GCA_029783805.1 Acanthurus tennentii
TGTGTGTGTGTGTGTGCGTGCGTGTGCGCCACACAGTGATGATGGGAGGCAAATTATGACAGCTTGGACCTGTGGAAATGTCGACACATCTGTCGAAGCTGTTAACACACACACCTGACGCACATTTTTATAGCAACAATCAGCTGAACTGTCAGAGAGGGAGCTCTGTAGGAGGCGTCTTGTTCTGTGTGCGAGACATTTTCAGGTTTATATTCCTCTGCTGTAATACAATCTGTCATATTTAAAAGGTCTATTTATTGAGAGCTGGCTAAGATGTTCTACAGCGTGCTCAGATGTCTCAACCATGTTTTACTGCTGAACTGGTACAACAATAAACTGGGAGAAAAGCAACAAAAACCACCTTGGTGTGTGTTGGACGTGTGCTGTATAATCTGGATGAAAAGCAGAATTAAATTGCCAAGTTGATAGAGGACACATGCTGGTGTTGCACTTTTGTAAACGTTCCTGCACAAATATTTGCTTGGATTGTAGCTACATCTTTTACCTGCTGACCTGAGATCTGTCTGAGAAATGTTTCCACCTTCAAAAGCAAACTGAAAACTTTTTTGTTTTCTCTGGCTTACGATTTCTTACAGTGTGTGTGTATGAGTGTGTGTGTGTGTGCGCGCATCTGTCTGCGGTTAATCTTTGTGGGGTAGATGTGGGGTTTTTTACTTGCTTTTGCGTGGGTGGATGGATGTTTCACAAGTATTTTAAAGAGGAGAATACTGAGTTACATGAAATGAAGCCGTCGTATGAATACAAAGGGCTTACATGGTAAATGACACTGACATTATACAGTATGAACTGCAGACTGCACGTAGCTTTGGAGGAGCTCAGCACAATCCGTCGTATGTCAACCATTTATCATTGTCAGGCTGCTGTGGTGTATATATTCAATACTTTAACCACCTTACTTTACTTAAACAGAGGAACAAAGTACAGCATTCTTAGAAAAGTTGTGTATGACCTTCCATATTAAGATAATTTAGGCGTTTTTCAAGTATTTAAAGTTGTACATTTCTCAGAGTTTTCATGATGCATCTGATGTATTGGATTATTCTACTGACTTTGCTGCTGCTCTTCTGTATCAGATCCCTGTGAAGCAACTCTGACTAAGACTAGTATCACTCTTAGTGAGTGTTAAACCAGCTGTTCTCTAAATGATCAGCATGTTTAACTAAAAACACCAACTGGATTTTAATAACAAGCTGAATGTTTTTGCATCCTTCTCAATACAACATGCTAATACCATTTATTGTATGACATATTCTGTCTCAAATTTACTGTTTCTTGGTTGCATTTTAAGAAACAGATCATCTCTTCTTGTTGGGTGAAGGCAGTCACACATATTAACGCTGCCCTCTGCTGGGGAAAACCACAGATTGCAGCGAATTTGCCTAAACGATTTCCTCTTACTCATTTCTTTTTACATCTTTCTTATCAATGTGAACTTTGAGATATAATTGTCCACCCACGTAGTATTATTACCTGATCTGAAGAAACGATTTCATCTCCAGTCAGCATCATAAATCCTGTATAAGAGGGAGGAGGAGGAGTCTCTGAGAAAAAAAAAAAAAATCTCACCCACATACTTTCATTTTCAAGTGAACGTTTCGTTATGACTCGTACAAGCATGTTAGTGTGTGTGAGAGTGTGTGTTGAAGTGTGGTTCTGCTTCATTCTGGTCTACGTGTTAACGCGTGGGCTGCTATTCTGTAACCCACATGTTCACTCCTCTGGGGGTGAATGGAAGGAGAATTTTTCCACTTGAGAAAATGTAACTTAATTCTGTTTTGCAGATTTGTGAACTGTAAAGGTTAACCGTCTTCATATGATCATTTCCTTTGCTTATATTCTCTTTTTTTTTATCGATTTCTCCTCTAATGGAACATTTGGGGGGCTGAGTTTGGGAGCAGTCTCATTTTATTTTTTTTATTTTATTTTGTTTCATTTTATTTTATTTTATTTCATTTATTTGATGCTTTATTTTGTCTTCTAATTTTAATTCAAGTGTGTCTGTAAAAACAAATATATTGCATCGGCATTGTCCATTGATTTTTTTTTTCCCATGCACACAATCTTGATCTGTAATCTATTGACCTTCGCGTTTATCACCCCACCCCCCCCACACACACACACATCCTCAGACACACCCCCCCACCCCCACCACCCGGACCTTACTCAGAAATGACAGAACTTTCGCTGCAACTCAACAACCAGGGGAAACCGAAAGTATCCAATGAGCGCTAAGGTTTCGCTTTCGCTCTTAAAGAGCGCACTTAATGAGGACCTCAACATTTAAGTTTGCGGCGAAGTGTTTTGGTACATTATCTTTAGATTTTTTTTAATATATTATAACGGTATTGTGATTTTGTTCATCTCAGAGCAGAATAAGAATAAAGTGTATTTATTATTGTGTTGCGTTTTGAAGGTAGGTGCGTGATTTAACACCTCGAGCGACTTTACACATGTATCACTGACAACTGGAAGAGAAGTTTGGTTCCTGAAACACAGTTTGTGTTGAAGATGGAAAAAGGAGTGAAGATGCACATGAAAGAGTGGCTCATTGCTCAAATAGAGAGTGGGAAATATGAAGGACTGTGCTGGGAGGATGAGAGCAAAACTATGTTCAGGATCCCATGGAAGCACGCAGCCAAGAAGGACTACAAGCAGACGGCGGATGCAGCTCTCTTTAAGGTCACAACTGCTTCTCAGTGTAACACATATAATGTAGATTCTTGTGAGCTCAGTTATAGTAAGATACAAGTTTAGCGCATTTTTAATTCAATATGCGGAAGAAACTGATCAATGTACGGCTGTTTGATAAAAAAAAAAAAACATTTCCCTTTTTTAACTACATGTATTTATTCATTCAAGGCCTATCAAGTATGTAAAACTACTACTAACAGCCTCGTACTTCCATTGTTCCATGTTGAGATACGAGCTCCCAGGAAACCCAGACTTTCTACTGCGCAGGTTCAAAATGTTCTTTTAATTCTGTTTTGCATTTAATTCAGTTACACTTCAAAGTTTCAGTGATTTGAAAATAAACAAGAAAGAATCGAAAGGCACGCGCGTTGATAATAGCAACAACAACAACACGACAAGAGTAATAATAATAATATGAAAAGATTGTCATTATGACGATCATTATACTCTTTTTTTTAAAAAAAAAAAAAAACGTGTTCAGTTGAATTGCGGGTTTATGTCGTAAGTCTGCTAGCGCGATGCGTTTACGTGCCTTTGTAAAAAGAAAAAAGAAAACTCCTCCCTTATCCTTTCAACAGTCTGTTATGTAAACTGACCCAGGGATAATGAAATTTTAACCTGTGGTTGAGACTTCAAAGAAAAAAAATCTGTCCTTGAAAACTGAAGTTAGTCTCACTTCTTAGTTCTTTTCATGTGCAGGGGCAGAGAGTGCACTGAATGCAACACGGCTAATTAGAAATTTTTTTAATAAATGAGTATAACTTTTAACATTTAATGGATGTAAAAACAAATCTGTTGGTTTAAATGTTCCTCAGACCTTCTATTCATCACATTCAGAAGATTTTAGCACTTAAGGCAAAAATAAAGAAGAGTGCTGACCTGAAGATAAATATCTAATTAATCACCTTTTCATTCGTAGGCACCTTGGCTACAGATAATGAAACTCTGGCATAACACCACTACTGATATGACTTGAGTTATAAACATTACACACAAAGCTGTATACTGAGTTGCACATGGAATTGAACCTAAAGATCCTGTAGTAACAAACCAGGAAGCAACTCTTATCAAATAACAAACTCTTATCAGTAATCTCTCTTCTCAAGTTCACTGACGTTAATGTCAGTAAGACTCTTGTCAGTACACGCAACGAACAATCCGAAAACATTACTCAGTAACAGTTCACAATGTCTTGATTTAAGGTAGACTGCAAATTTGACTTATAATTTCGAAACTTAATAACTTATTTTTTTCCATTGCAAAATCAGTTTGTTTCGCTTTGACAAAGATAGGTAAGGTAATTATTTTTTTTAAAAAGTTTTATGTCAAGGACGCTCTGATCAGCAACAAAATATTGTGCATTTTTAAAGTTTTTATTTAAGCTCAAGCATCTTATTTGTTAATACTGGCATTCAGGCTTGGGCTGTCTATAAGGGAAAGTACAAGGAAGGGAGGGATAAAGCAGACCCCACCATGTGGAAGACCCGTCTCCGCTGTGCACTCAACAAGAGCACAGACTTCCAAGAGGTTCCTGAACGCAACCAGCTGGACATCACTGAACCCTATAAAGTCTATCTTATCCATCATGACAGCGTGCAAACAAGACAAACAGGTGAAAACAAAGAAAACCTCTGCTTACTTTTAATATTGTGTTGCTCATTATGTCTGTGTGGTTGTGCAGTTGTGTCCTCTAAATACATAAAAATGCACTGAAATAAGGGATAAAAAGATCAATTAAAACAAACTAAACAGGTACAGGAATGTTTTATAAAATGAGCAAAGGTTTAAAATCTTCCATTAGCTTTCCGCTGATACAAAAAAGCAATTTTATTTGCTCTCTTTCTTGTTCCCACTTGTTGCTTTTCACAGAGCCTCCACAGACAAAAGATCAAGAAATCATCCAGGCGAAGAGGACGCCGACAAGCCTGAATTTAAAACAAGTAAGCTAACAACATGCAGCCGTTGAGACAAAATGCAGCCATGAACTTGCTGAATTCTTGCCAGGGAGATTATTTAAAGCTCTGACAGTTCACACAATTATCCACGAGAGGTGATTTATGTCGCTTCATGCTAAACAATGTGTTAGTACAATTATGTCTTTAGAAATAGGGCTCATTATTTCTTTTGTTTATAGAATAATAAGGCTTCTCCATGTGAGAATGTTCAGGGAAAGACCATTATCAGTGTTTTCAGGTTAAACATGTTTGTCATGTCATTTTTAATACAAACACATAATTAACAAAAAAAAAGAGAAAGAGAACGAGAAAATCTTGCCATTTTAATCATTTATTGTTTATTTTTGTTTCGGTTAGAAACTTGTAGTATTGGAAGCATTTTTTCTAAGCTGTCCACATATGAGGTGGACATTAAACTGTGGTGAACAACTGTGTGTGCTAACAGCTAGAAAATTAGCTTTTGGAGTGTGTGTGTGTATATGTGTGTAGAGGATTTAAACTGATCTGATCTTGAATAATATCATCTGTTACTTACGAAAATTAGCTCTTAAACCTCATACTGTGGTTACCCACATTTAATTTTGGTTTCTGTTTTCCTAGCTTCATTATCAAAAGGAATTTTTTCAAGAAAATGAAGAAAAACCACCTACTGGTAAGAGCTACACACACATGCTGGTACTGCTCTTTACAATTAAAGAACAACATGCTCATGATGTCAAGGAAGAAACCCTCCTTAACATTTAATCTTCAGTCATTTTGCTTAAAACAACAATTAAGCAGTGTGAAATCCTTTGAGCACAGAATGGGTAATCTAAGCTGATCAAGTAGTTAATTGGTCATTTTTATTCAGGTCCATACATCCATGTTGGCAGAATATAGTTTTGGCCTGGCATTTGGATCCTATTGGAGCAATTCAAAAGGGAACCTGTTTGAATTTCAACCAGAAGAAATTTAATAGAAGCAGAAAAATATCCAGAAAAGTCAAAATAATTTGTTGGCATGTGCCCAAAATGAAAATAAATTTAAAATCTGAGTTTTGTTTTAAGGAGATTGGACCCCATCCTGACTTTATCTTAAAGGGGTAGTGATGCCCTGTGTTTTGCAGACTAATGCCTGATGTAGTTCTGACTCTGGAGTCACAGTCAAGACAACAAATGTCTGCTAACCAAAAATGGCATTTTCAGAACCCATCAGCTATAGTACGATGGTGATGACATAGCCTCTAAGGGGCAAAAAGCTCATAAAAAGTAATGTTGTCACCTGATGTGTTGCAAAATTGCATTTTTTGAGATTCCTCTTTTGCCTCTTTTGCCCTTCACATATTTGCCAGCATACCACCAAAGTTTGCACAAGCGTAATTGGTCAAAACCACTTGGTCTACAAATGGAAACCAGAACACTTCTGCATTTGCTTCTTGATATCAGTTTATGGAGATTACCAGAACAGAAACTGCCACTGTATGAATAGGACATATTTGCTGGAAATACATAAAAAAAAGTCACCTAAAATGTGGTTGTAGTTATAGAAAAGTTCCTGTTTTCTCCAGTAAGGATCCTTATGTGTATTTGACCTTGAACCATTTCTTGGTTTTAGTGAGGATGCCATGTTGTATAATTTGGAAATGTTGGCTTCATGGGCCTCACTTTGCCCAGTCTTTGGCACATACTTGGGCCTTCATTATGTTTTGCTCACATATGACCCAAATGCAGCCCAAACTCTATTGGTTCCTCATGTACATGTTGGAGGAATTTTACTTGTGATTTAAGAAAGAAAGAAAATAAAGAAAAACAAAACAAAACAAAGCAAAACAAAAAATAAAAACAAGAACACAAAATCTACTTTTTCAGCCTTGTAAAGTCCCAATATACATACAGTATTGAGGAAGTAATGACTGTATATTATCTCTATTCCTCTTTAGAGGATCTGATGAGGGAGCACATGTATTGTGAGGTCAAAGAAGAAAAACCTAAAAATCAGAGTCCCACTGCTATTACCTTCATCAACCCTGCCCTTACTATAACAGGTAAGAGAGCTTATGTGCTTATGTACTGTTGTAGCCAAACTGAGGATAAACAGCATAACAGCAACAAATAAAAAGGACACCATAAACATGAATTATTTAGAGTACTTAATGAAGAACAAAAGGATAGAGATCATCTGGACCGGCTGTGCAATGAGCTATCAGACCCTGAGACAAACCCCACCCTTACCTCCTCTACCCCCTCCTCGAACTCTCAAATTGTGCAGAAAGTAAGCTAACAAGAGCATGAAACTAAACCACTAAAGACTGATGGAACTAAATACCTCAATGCTCAAAAATAAAAAGCAAAGAAAAACCAAAACTCTAACAGTCAGAAAACTGCACCTTCTGCTTCAGCCCCCCTTAGATACAAGCAGTCATCCACTAATCAGCAGGGTTGGGGCACATAACATGCACAGAAACTAAATTAACTAAACATGCTACAGGCCTTTTCACTACATGAACTCAAACACACGTTGCATTTTGTGTGCACAGACTTTCGTATGCAGGTGGTGTTGTTGTACCAAGGCCAGAGGGTGATGAAAGTGGCCACCACAAGTCCAGACGGATGCTTCATCGTTCAGGGCTGCATCCCCTCAGCTAACGAAAAGATCTACGGGCTCTGCACTGCCCAGCAGCTCTCCTTCCCTTCCCCAGGCACCTTACCCCTGCCGCCAAACATTGCAGAAGCAATGAGTCGCCTCCTATGTCATTTGGAGAGGGGGGTTCTATTATGGGTGGCCCCAGATGGGGTGTTCATCAAGCGGTTCTGCCAGGGCAGAGTGTACTGGAGCGGTCCCATGGCCAAACACATCGACCGGCCCAACAAACTGGAGCGAGAAAAAACCTGCAAACTGCTCGATATAACCACATTTCTCACTGGTAAGGCAGTGAATTCTTATTTAAACCAAAACAAAAGAGCAAATACCTACTAAAATGCAGCTGGATTGCATTTGCTACCATTTAATTGTAAAACTCTGTGTGGAATTGATCATGATTTATCAAAGAGAGACAGATTTAAAGAGATACTTGGGAGAAAAACCAATGACAAAGCGGCAGTGTGTTTGTGAGATCGTATCTGATTTTTTGAATATAAACTATTTGTGTGCAGATCTCCAGAGGTGTTTACAGGGGAAGGGTCCGGCTCCTTCTTATGAGATTGAGCTCTGCTTCGGAGAAGAGTATCCAGACCCTAACGTACCTAAAACCAAGAAGCTTATCATGGCACAGGTGGGTGGATACAGGGACTAAGAGTTGTTAAACTATTTTACATAATATTCTCTTGTGCGTTTACCCTGAATGCACTGTTAGTAAACAGAATATTTAAATTTTGATGTTGTATTTTTTGCTGTTAACCAGAGATGCTTTACTCTCACATTAAGATGTTTACCTTTCAGGAACTCTTGGCATTGTGGAAAAGTCTTTATCGTTTTATTGTTTTTATTATTATCAGGAAATAAAACATTAAGAGCCCAAATTGGCTCCAATGAGGTACCTAATTCTCTGTCCATCTTTAGGTGAGAAAACTAAAAGTTCAGTTTGTTGGACTTTTGAGATTTATACTTAGACTAAAGTGATGTGAACAATGTGTCCATGTGATTAGCTGTCAAACTTTAGGTCACCATGAGCTTGAGCTTGGAAATTTTTATGTGATTTTTATGACATACTAAACAATTTACCCATTCTTTCATGTGTAACATTGCATGCAAGCCCTTTTAATTCCTGTGTGGATGCTACCTGGCAGTCACAGTCATAGTGCAGTTGCATGCAACCACCAGAAGAGGTCCTCATAAGCATACTGATTGTCCTACACTGTGTCCCGCTGGCCAGGTGGTGCCCTTGTTTGCTGTGGAACTGCTGCAGAAATCCAACTTGGCAGAGAACGAGGAGAAGCGACCGAATCTCACCTCCAACAAAGAAGAAGAGAAGATGTAGGAAGATAAGGAAAGCTACCCTGCACCAGGGCAGCCATGAACAGTTCACAAGTGGATCACAGAAGCTTTATGCCCTCACTGTCACTATCATGCAAGACATCCTAAGAGCAGAGAAAAAAACAATTAATACCATCAGTGGAGATGTAAACATGATGAAGAAACAATGGAGGTGATGACTTAAATGCAGCGCATAAAGCAAAAGTAACTTCCTTTACTTTTACCTTGTATATATTCTTTTTTTGTCCATTATTCAGCTCCATTTGTTATCAGTTAAAACAAACATCTCGTCTAACGCGATAAAATATGCCGATAGCATACTATTAATGTATAAATAAAATGCCTTATAATCTTTTCAGCATATGTTGTAATTGTGATGTGAGTGTGTAGATGTCTTACCACAAAAGTAGAAAACAGCTGGTTTTTTTAAAAATGCTGTTATTTTGAGATTGTACGTTAATTATTCTGTTGTCTTGAGACATGAAAAATATTTTATTTCAGAATATTAAATGACAATTCAAGTAAAAAATATACTAAGAAGTATTGATTATTGTGCATCAGATGATACTTTGGTCTTACTTATATACTTTTCCAGTTTCTCAGGAATCTTTGGTTGCAGCATATTGGACACAAAAACATCTGCTTTAAGTTAAACATTGTCAATAAGCCTAGGCCTCAAAATAATTATCCTCACATCAAATCAATTTGGAAAACTTTCTTACAAAAATGGCAAAAATCTGTGATAAAAGTTTATGTGATTTTCTTTGAAACATCCAAATGTTTCCACACGGGCCTGTGTGTTAGTCACAGTCCACTCTTATGAAATTTGTTTCTCAATAATGAAACAACCGGTTGAAAATGAGACAAGAAAATAATGATTAACCTGTAATCCTCAGATCAATACCATTTAAAAATTACTCGCAAGTGCTGCTGTTCTTAGCTTTTTTACTTTAAAACACATGCAGAGAATAAAATGACACCATTAATTAAATCTATAAAGCTTTTTTTCCTTTATTTCTAGCGAACATCATTTAACAGATTCACAATTTTTAAAAATATACATTTTTGTAGCTATAACATTTAAAAAGAAAAAAAAATCAACAAATAAGGTTTTCTTTTTGAAAATAAGATTAAAAAAACGAACACAAAAAACTAAAGTGAGAGAGTGTGCTGAATCAGAGGAGATACCCGTATCTGAGTTTAAAATACTTTCATCATTTTCCCTGCCTTCAAACATATACAGTACGTAAAAAATGAGATGGGAACAGAAGCGTACAGTACACAGGGGTCAAGAGTATTCACAAAGCATCATGTTCCAACGTGTTATTAGCACCATTACTCTTCAGCCGTACTGCACTTTTTTTCTTTTTTTCTTTTTTTTTACTCTTTCCATCATTCAGTTTTTAATGGAAAAACACCATGAGGTTCGAGGCAATGTTTCACAGACCTGTCTGTGTGGGTGGGATTGTCTGTTACGCAGTTTCATTAGTGTTCTCCCTTTCTCAGAGATAATGTTAAGAACATATTGGAGGGTAATGCCTTGACGAACAACTGTTGAAATGACTCCCAGTGATGAGAAGAAAAAAAGGCGAAGAGTTGCTCATACATTCACCTTGCCTGCCCAGGCCGACACGTAGACTTCGGCTCAGAAGCAAGAAAACAATAAAAAAAAAAAAAAAAAAAAAAACGAAAATGCATTGCAAAATTGACAGAGAGATTGCATTAAATCTGTTTAGCATATTTACTGTATTTAACATCTGTAATGTAATATATATAGTCAACTTTTTGTTCATAAACTGTATATCTGCACTTCTTCAATAGCGTTTACTTTTGATAACACTGATTGAAAATCGATACCCTGCAGAAAACACTGTCAGTAAGTAAGTGTGTGCGACAACCATTACAAAAAAAAACAAAAAACAAAAAAAACAACAAAAAAAAAAAACAGAGTGAACACAGACAAGTGCTTGATTGTCTCACTAAATGTCTTCAGTGTGTCTGTATGGAGCCATCCGGAGATCCTCCAGCTGCTGCTCCTGTCAGGGCTGTGCTAAGTAAGGTTGAGGGAGAGGAAAGGATCGGTGCAACGAAGGGCAGGATCAGGATGGATAGGGTTTATATTTTTGGGCAGCAGTGTGTGGACACCCGTAAATTTGTGTTTTCTATTGTTTTTTTTTTGTTTTTGATTCCTTCCCTGCAACCCTGCCTTGAGGTCTCTCCATTGTGTGTCTTGGTGGGTGCAACAGAGACAAGGAGGGTGTGTATGTGCTTATGTGTGTGTAAGTATGAAAGTATATGAATGCATTTCCAAGTTTTTTTTTTTTGTTTGTTTTTGTTTTTTTTAAATTTTATTTTACTGCCACTTCATTAGCTTGGAGCCATGAGGTAAATCCAGGAGGCCAGGAGCATCAGTTCCAGTTGAAGGAAGGGTATCCGGGGCAGACCAGCGCCGTTTGCGTGGACGTGGCTGCTCCTGAATGGGAGGCTCTGCAGCCAGAGTGCGTGGGGGGGCCGGCGCTGTAGGAGGTGGGTGTTGGTGAGGAAGAGGGGGAGGCGGAGGCGGAGGTGGCATCTCCTCCCTGTGCGAGCTGCTGGACTCCCCAGAAGCCCGCGAGGATGGATGGGTCCGGTGGGTCCTGATGCCGGTACGCGTGTGTGTCCGGTGGGTTTGGGTCGGCGTGGGGGTGAGAGCCAGGCAGACGTCCCCCTGCATGAGCTGACGGCAAGGCAGGCCGTACAGCTGTGAGGTTCTCTGGGGACAGCAAGAAGACCAGCCTCGGTCCTGCACAAAGAACGGATACTCCACCAAGACCTTCAGTAACTCCTACACAAAACCACAACACCGTTATACAATCAACCAAGTTCTCTCTCATGTCTCTTACTTATAATCACCACAATCTGACTTTGATGTGCAATAACATGTGTAAGCATCTCACTGATGTGCGCTGTATTCATCTCGGCAGAAGTGAGCTATAGTTTAAACTGAATGACTCGCATTAACACTCATCCTGTTACGCAAGTCATTCAGTTTAGTAATTCTGGTTATGCTGTGAAGTAGCTATCTGTTACTCATATGCAAGCTGAAGCGTGTATTTAAAGAGTGAGCTGACCTGAGTGTTGAGGTCCGTGAGGTGGACCTGCAGGTGGCTGAAGCCCTGTGCGCTGCTGGGGGAAATCAGCAGCACGGTGCAGGTGCTGAGGTGGAACTCTGGAGAGGTGTCTGCACTCCTCAGGAAGTCCTCGGTCCGCAGCTCCTCCACCCGCTTCAGCCGCCCGCTGGCCAACTCGATCAGAGAACCCTTGGTGAAGTGAGGTAGGAGCGCTGGGGGAGATGGGTGAAGGGCTGGGGGTGAGGTGTGAGAGTAGGAGGGAGATGACTCTCTCCCTCTGTCTCGTTCTCTGTCCCGTCGTCTCTCGCGCTCGCTGTCTCTTTCTTGGTCTTTGTCATGTTGTAGGTGTTTCTCTTTGTCTTTACCTCGCTCCTTGTCCTTTTGCAGGACTTTGTCTCTGTCTCTCTCTTGGTCTCTGTCTCTATCTCTGTCTCTTTCTCTGTCTCTTTGAGACCTGTCATGGCTATTGGGTAGACCCAGGGGTGAGTGTGGTGAATTCCTTAGGTTGTGCTGCCTGGGGCCCGGCTCCCTGTGCAGGTTGTACAGAGGTGTTCCTGAGGGGCTGTAGAGGGGGTAGGCATGGGCCTGAGGGCTGGGGTGGCACACTGATCCCAAGGAGTAGTAGATCTGAGCTTCAGCTGGTGTGGCCCCTAGGGGATCCAGAAGTCCCCCTCTACCTCCCCTGGGGACTAGTCCCAGGGGATGGGGACTGGGGGAGAGTAAATTGGAGCTGGTCTTCACTATCCCATGTGAATGTCTGTCCTGCAGTGAGGAATGTGACTCAGGGCCCTCCTGAGCTTGAGAGTCTGACAAAAAAGCCCCTCCAGAGTGGACGCGGGATGAGAGATCTTCCTGCTGTCTCCGTCCACCGTTGGTGTGGGAGCTGTGGGGACTGACATCCAGCCTGGTTCTGCTGCTATCGTTGCCGTAATCCCCCGTCAGCAGAGGCCTGGAGGTTGAGGCAGTCCTGCTGCCCGACCCTTCCAGCCCGTTGAGCCTCTTTCCCAGGTACCTGTGTCTGGCATCAACTAAGCTTGGATCTTGAGGGTAAAGAGAGTGGGGGCTAAACAAATATGATGAGGGGGAGAAGAGAGAGGAACTGCTGTCTCGCCGGCCACTGTTTATATAGGACCACATATCTCTAGAATCGGCTGGAAAGGGAGTCTTAAAGGAGGACGCAGAGGAAGAAGATGGGGAAGGTGGCAAAGACAGGGGTCCTTCCCCTCTAAGCCACCTGGAGTGGGTCAGGGGTGAAGGGAGAGGATCATCTCTCCAGGCGGGAGACCCTGAGCCCCTCCTCTCGCCAACCTGTCCTGGGAAAAGGGGGAGAGAGACAGTGGGGGAGTAGCCCAGGTGCCATGGTAGGGGCAGGGGGAGGCCTGCTGGAGCAGGAAGTGGTGGGGGAGTATGAAGGAGATGGGTGTTGGGGTTAATCAGGGCTCGGTCCCTGTCACTGGCCTCCCGGCCTCCCTCCCCTCCCCCCGTGCTGACCCGACTCCGGAGTGGCACCGGGGGTTTAAAATCGTCCAGGGGGATGTGGTGTTCCGTCGATCCTTGCCGGGACTCCCTCTTCTTGGGAGGGAGGCACTCTTTGCCGCGGTCGGGGCTGGGATTCATGGGTGGGCTCCAGCGGCAGTGGGGGCCCCCTGTGTGTGGGTGTAGGCTAGGTCACATGGGCCTCACGGGAGAACGAGGGGCGCAGACAGAGGGGAAGGCTGCTACACAGCATCACTGTCAGATCACTGTTGATTCTTCAGTATCGAAGCACCGCTCACCTAAAGAGAAGATGGACGAGAACAGAAACAGAGACAAGGTAGGTGAGAAGGAGGGGGAGGACAGAGAGAGGGGGTAAAAGAGTTTAAGTGTGAACACAGAAAAAGGACAGTCTGTCAGGTCCTGGCATCAGTTGTTGTTAGTTTAGCTGTCAGTCTGGTCAGACATGCAAACAAACATTCAGCTGCATCAGACAGATGGAGAGATATCAGCCAGTGACTCCCTCATATCAACTACTTTAAAAAACGGGAGAAACTCTTAGCTTCCTGATAGCTGTCGCTAATTAGTCATTACCTATGAGCACTGCGGTGGGACTGAAACCACCCAACTTACTCGTTTCATTCAAACACATTACTCCCACATGTGGGCTAAAAATACGTTTTAAAGCCAATGAAGTTCAGAGGCAGTGCTCTATGCATGTGTGTGTGTTGAATCACATGTTAAAACACACACACACACACACATACATACATTACACTCCCAGCAGGAGAGTTTTCATCTCTGACTCTCAGGGGATGATTAGAATATGTAGATATGTTTTTTTTGTACCACTTTCATGAACCACCCCCACGACACCCCCGGTTGTTCTCTATAAGCTTACTACTAGCGCCCTCCACCCCTTCTCTTTCAGACACACACATGGACAGCAACAGACACAAAGATACTCCCTCAGGCGGCTGCACAAACTCCCCCAGTGATAGGCAAAGCTGGTCACCACCCACCCGAAAGCTGACAGAAACACTGTTGATATTGCCACCAGTTGTTGTGGATGCAGGATATGTGTCTTTGCATATTAATTACGTGTCGCAGCAGGGGTGTGGGGAAATGTGTGTGACTGTGTTTGTGCGTGCATGCATGTATGTATGCCTCGTTTGTGTGCATGTGTAACTTTTTACCGGGAGAAATGTGTGAATGTGTGTTTATTTGTTTAGGTCTTTGTGTGCGTGTGTGTTTGTGTTTGAGTCCTCGAATGTGTCAGAGATTTTGCAGCCTTGTTTCATTCAGTGAGAAGTGCGGGGGAGCTCTACTAATTCTTTTCCAAACGTATTAAATGAGCTCTTTTGAAGTGATGGTTGCCGCGCCAGCTGTTCCCTCCACCACCACCAGCTCCACCACCGCCATCGCTGCACCCGCCGCCACCACAACACCGAGCTGCCACTCAGCCCCGCACTCACCCGCATGTCTGTCTCAACAGCCTACCACCTCCCTGCCGTCTCACCATCCACCCCACTGTCACCATGGCAACTGTGTCCACACGCGCACACACACACACACACACACACATCCAGCTGGAGGTTAGATGGGGATACTCCGCGGAGAGGCGGGTAAACTGTTGCTCATCAAGTGACTTGGTCCAAAAACAGAATAAGTGTGAGAGTAGAGCAAGCTGCTTGTGCATCTGAGTGGAAAGCTGAAAACTGGGCAGTGAGAGGAGAGGCATCGTTGTCCCAAACACTGACAGGACGGGTGTGATGGAGGGATGTTTATGAAGGACAACTGTTAGGTCAGTAAACATGTTGTTGTTACGATGTAAAACCTTTTGAGTGATATATTTTCTGTTCATTTGGGAGATAACACAGCTGTCCGTGCTCTTTCAAAAGTCCTATCGAGCTTTGAAGTTTGTGAATACTGATATTGTTCAGATAAAAGGCCTTTAGTCAGCAACAACTTAGAAACATTCCTGATATTTTTTAAATATTTTCTCAGGGAAAATCGTATTAAATCTAATCATTTGAGACGATCTAATCAATCTATTAAATGTGACAACCAGTTAATAAGAGTAATGCAACATCAGCACCTGCACAGTTAAGCAATTTACCAACTAAATGACTCAATGAAAAATAGTAATTTTCTGATTATAAAAACTGTATTTTACTGGTTACAAATAGAAAATATCAATAAAATTATCAAAAAACCCCAAAAAGGCCCACATGGGAAGGCATCTTAAAATAAATTTCCTAATCATAAACTGTGTCAAAAAGTCCAAAATTGTTTAACTAATCACATCTATTTTTTTTTTTTTTTAAAAGAAAGAACTCAACGTGCTCTGAACAAGAAGTTGAACTAGGATCCTGGCTTCTTGAAATCGAAAAAAAATCGGGTTTCAGTTTTTGTCCTCAAATGACTCTGACACCCTTGTCATTTCGACAGCCCTCATGAAAAGGGTTGTCAAAATAGACCTAATATAAACTTGCCAAAAAAGTACAGGAAAACAAAGAACACGATTGTGCATGTGGAGGAGTTTGCAGAGAAATGTCTTCTAACAGAATACTCCTACACTGTGCAGACATGCACACAGAGCTGGAGTTTAGATGGAGCCACTGTGGTCGAAGCATTTTAATATATAAAAAAAAAGGACAGATAAAAGGCGTAATGATATTACACATTCCCCTCCGATGAAAATGCCCTCCAAGACTTTTTTATCTCACTTTGTAGGCAAAAATGCAAGAAAAGTTTCCATCTAAAAAGCTCTTTTTCATTTTTTTGCTTAAACTGATAAATAGAAACAGCCCCAGGCAGTTGTTATCATGTTTGCATATTAAAATCTAAAATACTTACATACTTCGTTTTGCACTGAAGTAAATGTCAGATTTGAAATATCTTTATGCACAGCTTCACCTCATCCCGCCTTTTCTCTACATGCATTTCTCAGGAGAGCTGTCAGACGTACCTCTATACTCATGACTGCAAACCTCAAAAAAACAGAAGTACAGAACAGTAGCATCTAGTTTTGCATATATTTTTTTTTAACCCAAAAACAATAATGGATAGTTCAGTTGTCCTAATTACAGGAATAAGAAGAGGCAGTTCTTTTAATTCAAAAGAGCAGCCAGAGAAATGCAGGAGCGGGCAGACAGATTGACAGAGTTAGTAGTTGTGATATGATGTTAGACTGACCTCAGTGCGGGCTAAGAAGACGTCCCAGTGTTGGCAGTCATTCATATTCCAGTTCTCCCAGAGGGTCAACCCACTCCTCAGCTCCTCACTGTGCTACACTGCTCCTCCACAGCCCCACCGGCAGTTACAACACTCGCAGATATCAGCAGCCTCCAGCTACACACTGTCTCTGATCTCTGTTGCATGAAATAACACCAGCGAGCCCACCAAACTGAGGGAAAGAACTGAGAGCCTGCTATCCGTCTCTCTGTCTGTTGTGTATTTGAGTTTGTGTATGTCAAGAGTGAGTGTGTGAGTGAGTGAGTGAGTGAGTGTGAGTGTGTGTGTGTGTGTGTGTGTGAGCGCATGTGTGTGTGTGTGCGCTTGTGTGTGCAAAGGGCTGAGGAAATGAGTAATATCTAGCAGTGAGAAACATGTCTGCTATGCAGAGCCACACAGGCAGACCAGTTGCTGCTGCCGCCCACTTGCTTTAATCACTGAGTGATACAAACATGCATACACACACACACACATACGTATATGCGCACACAAAGGCACACACACACATTCAAGGATGCAGCACATACAGATTATATATTGGACGGTATATGATGACTATATGCTGCCTTTGTGTTGTCTGGTGGTATTCTCTGCATGCACCATTCATCAGCTAAATGTGTCTTTGAACATGAACAGTCGATCAATCAATTCATTATTCTTTATCGATCAAGTCGTTTTTCTATATTTGTGTTGAACCCTTTTAAGAAGACATGTTGGCACATAAAAGAGAAGGAAGGATGGAGGGGAGGCAGAGAGACAGTTGATGAGAGACAGGGAGGGACGTGGTAGGAGGCTCATCCTACACACACTCTCAGACTTAGGCATTTGCTGCTGCCTCTGACTCAAAACTAAACCTCACATCCATCAAGTACACACACACAAACACACACAGGCACGCACAAGCACGCACAGACGCACACAAACACACACACTTGTTCTTTTTGTTTATCAAGAGTTTTCATTTGAATTTTGTGTCCTTTGTTCTCATCAAAAAAAAAAAAAACAAAACTTTGTGATGAACATGTTTTAAAAGAGATTTTATGGCCAAATATGATGGTTTTACTTTATATGCATGTATACATAACACACACACACACATGCACATGCACACACACACACAGAGAAGCTCATATGCTAACAGGAACACTGCAGGAGAGCTCTGAATGATTTGCTTCAGTGATTCAGTCAGTGCAGGTGAAGTGTGTTGGCATGGCTGGTAAGGTTTATGAGGACCGAGTTTGTGAAAGCACAGTTTTTTTATTCACAGCAAGAAATCAGAGACCTGTCAGTAAGGAGACCTTTTACAAAATCATAAATAGGCCCAAGGTTGCAAGGCTATGCAAATGACCCAATCTGCTTCTTGTCAGAGAAACAGGGCCAAGCCTCAGATAAAAATCTTATGTAAATTACCAGCTCAGAAATTTAATATAGCTGTGAGAAAGTAAATTGGTGCACAGGGGGAAATAGGATTTCATAAAGCAATCAAATCATTATTTGTGGTTAATTGTAAAAAAGCAATCTTGATCTCATGTCATATCTCAAAGAGCAATGTATCCAACCTTTTCAACACCGCAAAATGCAGACTCGTATCCAGTAAATTAGAGATTAACCTTGTCTAACTTTTCAACCTCTCTAGAATGGAAAGTTAATCAGGCTTGGAGGTGCGTGCCGACACATCAGCCTGAAGGCCACAGTGAAACATTCTCACAGTGAGGTGACAAGTGTCAGAAAATCTGCTGTGAAATTTGGAGAACATTGCTTTTATTTATTTATTTATTTTTTTTTCCAAAGTTGATGCTGTTTGAGGATGATGTGCAGTCAGACTGTGTGGGCATGAGAGCTGTCTGCTCTCTATTACAATTAATAGTAACTACAGATACACAGGCCTATTTTTACATTTAGCAGCATATTGAATAAAAGGACAAAAAAACTGTTAAAGGTTTTTTGGGGGGATGGATAGTTGGGCCTTACATGGAAATATAATCAATATTCGATCAAAAAATTAAAGTAATATAATTTGAGATAAAGGGTTTAAATTAGTTAATCATCTTAAAGATAATATGAAATAAAGATAAACCCATTTGTTCATAATTGCATCTGTTTATATGAAATAAACAGTTCAATAGGCCAAGAACTGTGGAAGCCTTATTTAAATAATCTAGTTAAAAATCAGGAAATTGCTTATTTTACTGTAATTATTTCTAAATTAGTTTAAAAAAAAATGTAACCAATCTGTCTGCAAAGTTTGCAGCATTTCAAAGAATTTTTAAAGCACATGTCTCAATTATTTCACTAGTAACTCAGTAATCAGAGTTGTCTTGGCAACTTAAAATGCCCAAAACACAATTAAACAACATTACTTTCCGCATAAAAATGCATTTTTTGACCAACAAAATTAAAACATGAAAAAAAAGTTAGTTTGAAATCATTATTTTTATGTTAAAATTAAAAAAATTTAAAAAATAATCAATAAACTAAATGTGAAAAGGCAAGTAGAAAAATAACTTCCCTCTTAATGTCATTGTCACCTTTCAAGTAGCGCGATCCATTATGAATTTAATTGTACAGACGGTGTTTCATATAAATTCTAATGTTATAGCTCAGTCATAGTGAAAGAGAACAATATAGAATGTAGACTGGGTTCATCAAAGGGTGTTTACTACAATACAGAGATAGAGGAATGACTGTTGTGCTCTATGTATGCATGCACACTTTGATATTTAGCATATTAAACCCACACACACAGACAAACATCAACACAAGCAAACACACAGTGGAGTCACACCGTGCTGTCAATCATTTATGGCAACACTGAGACATTTGGCGCACTCTCTGTCTGTCTCATGCTCTCTGTTTCTGTCTGTCTCTCTCTCACTGGCTTTGCACTACTTAATCTGTCCATCACACACACACACACACACACACATGCGCGCACACACGCACACACACACACCGCACCGCACACAAACGCAGGGTCAGGCCTAGACAAGAAAGGTCAGATGACTCAGACTACCCCCAACAAATCATAGTGGTGCAGTGTAAAGTAACAGAAAAGGGGCAAAGACTTCCACAGGTGAGACTTTAGAGGGTAGATTTACTTTGACTCCTCAGGACAATCTACTGAATACAGAGCATATTTTTTTAACTGTCTTTGATTTAATTAAAAAAAAAAGTGTTTTTTTTTTTTTTTTTCCCGTCCTCATGCACAGCCTCGTATGGGGTGTCTGATCACGTTTCAGGCTGAGAGGGGCAACTATGATGGACGTCTGATGCAGCAGAAATTTGTTGCTGAATGTAACAGATCTGAACAGAGGGGAGGAGTGGGGGAGAGAGGAGGGAAGAGGGGTAGAGGACAAGTTAGAATAGATAGATAGATAGATAGATAGATAGATAGATAGATAGATAGATAGATAGATAGATAGATAGATAGATAGATAGATGGATGGATGGAGGGGTGGTGGGAGGAGGGGAGTACTACAATCCCTGGGTGGCGGCTTTACTCCACGGAGAGCAGGGCTAAGCTGATAAAAGGACAGGGTGATACGGGCGATAGCTTATTGGGCAAAGGGCCAGGTCAGCCTTTGGGGCCCTGACCCATTCTCCAACAGGATGAGCCAGCAGCCCTGCCCGCAGCAGGCTCAACCACAATGAGGATGGGCTTATGGCTCAGGAGTTACTATTAACACTCACAAACACACACACAGGGGGGTGGGGGGGTATGCTGGATGTACACAAAAAACATAAACACGCATCCAAAGTTAGTTATTCCAAGATGGATTCTTTGTGCGAATCAAATCAAATCTGCACACCTTGCCTTTGGTACAAATAGATGATTTCTTTTTTTTTGTTTGATTTGTTGTTTTTCGTTGGAGACAAGATCAAAAGTGTGCAACCAAATGAAACGGAGCGCACAAGCTTCTGAAAAACAGAGATGTGAACCGAGTATGCTAAACACTGCGAGAAAAGAGCCGAGAGGGAGAGAGTAGATCAGCATGAGTGATGCAGACTAGAGAGTGACGCCTGTAACGTATTGCTGGGTTAATCCCTGTGAATCCTAACTGGTACGGCCTAAGGCAGGCTTAGTATAGTTCTGGGAGGAAATCCCCCTGTGTAGTGGTACAGGCCATTAGCCCCTAGGGTATAAATAGGGCAGCTATGGCGCCTTAAGCTGGCTTTTACGCAATATCAGTTAAAAATATGACTTGACTAATTACATGCAGGTCAGCCAGTCAGCAGAAGCAAAAAATTCCTACAGCTCGTTCTCCTCTTCCTCTGACCATGGCAGACTACCGCAGTGTTCCTGTAAATACACACAGACACATGTACTGCACATACAAGTGTGCACCAAGAGGGCCAGAAGGGAGCAAGTGGAACAGTTAACAGGTATTCAGCGAACCCTGTGGTTGACATTTTCTAAGGCGACTGTTATGTTGATGTCATTCATTGACATTTAAGTGTCTACTGATGGCAGTTTCATTTTTCGTACTTTTCCACTGCCTCAGTATTATAATATAGCATCCACACCTTGCCTTTTTTTTTTTTTTAAACCACAAACAGATCACTCGGGTTTCAATTTGAAGGCATCAGATGCATCACAAAGACATTAAAAAAAACAAAAAAAAAACATGAAACAAATAAATATGCCGCTATTGGTGAGTTCACAGCGATTCTTATGCAACTGCGGTGATTTCAAATGCTGCTGATGCACATTTACGCTGTTGTTCTTTCATTCATTAACCTCATTTTTTAATATTTTTTTTTTCCAAATGAGTTTTGCAGCTTTTTCTTTCACACTCAGCCTCTTTGGCTCACAGGTAGCGGCCTCTCTCACTAGTTTGTGACACGATTATCTCAACTCAGAGCCCTTGATGCGAGTAGTACTCTCACGCTATGAGATCAGTAGCTTACAAGGGGGGGTTGAGGGTGGGGAAGATGGGAAAGAGAGTGAGAGAGAAAGAGGAAGAGAGAGACTCAGCGACCGAGACAAAGTCTGAAGGGGTAGAAACAGCTTGAAAGCGAGAGGACAAGAGTGTGTGTCTGTGTGTGTGTGTGCGTGTGTGTGTGTGTGAAAGAATAGGGGGATTACTTTTCATTCCAGAGATTTGTTGTTTTTGGCTCGGTCCCAGGCGATTGTCAGTCAAACTGGGTTTCTTTTGGTTCTCCAGTTAAGCAGCAAAATGTCAGCAAGCTGTAAGCATAGTGATGACATCTCCATGGAGAAAGCATGGCCCGGTCTCCCATTGGTAGCTCAAGTGCCATTCATTTTCAAAGAGACTGTCTAGACTGCCTTCATAGATACTGTCTGGAATACCTTTATCACTGCCGGTATTCAAGGCAACGTTGCTATACACTGCCATTATTGCTATTGCTCTACAACCCCTCCCACACCAAAGCTGCTGCCCAGCCACACACGGTCACAGCCATTTACTCAGCACATGGCTTATGCTGTTTGTTACAAAGGATGCTGCAAATTATATTGAAATAGGATTGAGTGGGTTTAATGCTCGCTTTCAAAATGAAAATAGGGAGAGTCCCACTTCAGAGTAAACCTTTATCTCTCAGCCATTTGATAATCTCTGCTAATAATTACAAAAAAAAAAAAAAGACATCAAATTAAATTAGAGAAAGATGTTTTGCTGAGTGGTTTTAGTGTTGCGTAGGATAAAGAGAAGTCAAATGAAGAAAGAAAAGCTTTGCAAGGGTAGGGAAGGTAAAGCACATTCAGCTTCAGGTCTGGTTTTCAGGACACTATTGATGCTATAGGCTACAGGACGTCTCAGATGTTACACTTTCAGTACAGTGATACCAAAACCGATACTGTGTTATATTGTGTTGGTGCTCCTCGGGTCTTTCTGTACAAAGGAGCAGATTTACTTGGAAGGGCTCGATCAGGCAAAGAGGCAGGCCTGGCTGTGGGTGTAAAGTGGTGGGTGGCAGGGTTGAAAGGTCAATGACCCCTATTGTAGATGAAGTGTGGAGGAGGAGGAGAACATATTGCTTGATCATACACAAAGGTTAGGAGAGTCAGGGCCAAAGAAAACGATGTGTACAAAAAAAAAACCAACAAAGAGCGAAGAAAAGACTTAACTCACAGATTGCACACGCATACACACACACACACACACACACACACACACACAAACGCACACGCTCTGACGCGCATAAACGTTCTCCTTCAAAATGTAAGCGGATGAGAATGTAAATGCTTCCTGTGAAATATCTATTCCTACTCCCTTTCTCTCATGGTACACCCCGAACGACAGGTGTGTCTGTCACCTTAAAGTAGTCTGGCACGGTGTCAACTGTATTCAAACACCTGCCTGTGTTTGGGATTATTCATCACACTCCTGGCTCCCCGGCTGAGTTTCCCAAGCCAATTCCATACCCTTCCAACAGTGAGAGTGCTGATCTAGGAACAGAGGCAGTGGAGGATCCCTTGACTGGTTCAAAATATGCCATAAAT
>JAPZDZ010000002.1:18136240-18156056 GCA_029783805.1 Acanthurus tennentii
AAAGTTAGAGGTTATTTCAGGACAGCAGAGTTTTTGTTGCCGGACAGGGAGGAGGACAAGTGCTCTACCATCTTTCTCTTTTGTCTTTTGTTGAGAGGATGACACGCAAGGCCTGCAAAGACATGTCTTCTATGTCATCCAAAATGAGAGCGATTATTATCCATCACAGATCCTGACATGAACTGGTGAGCGTCTCATCGCTCTCTGAGACCCTGAAATGAACCGTTTGGTAAAGAAAATGAATACACAAATGAGGTTGTGTGAGGTTACGCAGCCTGAAATAGCTGCTTAACTGCTGCGCCCACAAACTGTTTCAAACGCTAAAACGCAGGAAATTTTTCTCGAGCAAACATACGACATAAAGCCCCTCGAAAAAGATGAACATAATCACACCGTATAATCATGCAAATGTATAGACTCTGCATGAATGTACACTTATCTAAGTTTTCCCTCTCTGTCTCTTTCACTTTCAGTCCCCCCCTCCCCACCACCCAACCCACTCTTGGTCTTCCTCTTTGTCTTTCCCTCTCACTCATCTGGCTGACTGTTTGAAAGCACACAATCAACGTGGGTGAGAGTGCTAGAGTAGAGTATATGACTGTCAACACAAGGTGCAGGGTGTGTGTGTATGTGAGTGAGTGTGTGTGTGTGTGTGTCTGCCTGTCTGTGTGGTGCTGTAGGTGGAGAGGCACAGCAGGGCGTGAAGGAGCGCTGTGATAATGACAGGCCATGCATTATATAACATGCAGATTGCATAAGGAGAAGATTATTTTAGGTCCAGATATTGAGGATGTATAAGTAATTTTTTTTTACGTGGGTGTACAGCACTATGCGCACCCCTAAGTGCACGGATGTGTTTGTGTAAAAAATGTTCTGAAATGTGCTCTTTTTTTTTTTTTTTTGTAGCTTCTTTCGAGGAGTGTGGGGGTGTAAGTAAACTAAAGTGTATTATGTGTTTGTAAGAAGGGGGCATGAATGTTTTCAGATTTCTTTCATAGCTATCTGCATATCAAAACAAGTATGTGGGAATGTTGGCACATTTGTGTACAGTGTGCATAAGGGTGTCTTTATTACAAGCTCCCACTCATTATCACTTCGAGACTTCAGAGAGATCCACTTGAAAAGGGCTGAATCTCCTAGTCGAGTGCGAACCTCGTAACTTCCAGTTTTTTGATGGGTTTTCGTGTCGGAGCTTGCGTTTGAGAGAACACATGTTCCTCCGCGGGGCCGAACGAGTTTTAGGTACTGTCTCTCGCCCGCTCGGTCACAAGGTTGTGGTCCTCTCGGATGTGTTGTGTGGAGTCACAGAAGTGAGGCAGAGCGGATAGAGTCTCGGTGTGCCACTGCCTCCTCTGTGAGCCTCGCTCCATGCATGAGTGTGCCCCTGTAAAAATAGACCTCTTAAAGGGCCAGCAGCCACTCAACCTTCTCCCACAAGAGGCCTGCTCTGCTCTTCAGGGTGACAGCACTCAAAGGAACATGGGATTGGAGAACATGCTGTATTTCTCATTCAGTCCGCCGAGACAAGTTGTATTTCAGCGTCCCAAAAGATATGAAACATACCTAGATTCAGTTTCCGTTTGTCGGCTTTACATCATTCATGAGGGCACTTCTCCCGTACACGGCTGGAGTCGTAAAAATAAAGCTCCAGGTTTTATGTCGGTGAGTAAATACATAAAACACAGGAGATCTGGGTTTTCCCCACCTTGACACAAACCCTCACTGATACACCACAGAGCCCTTGTTTCAACATGAAAGTGACAAAACCAACACTAGAAACTCTAATAAAATTCACCCTTGCATAATGAGTTAAAATTGTGCTTTGACACATGTAATTGTGCACTCAAAACAATCATTTCTAGGGGCAATCTCTCGGTGACATAAGACTTCCTGTACACGCCAGCAGACCGTCCTCATAATTGAAATAAGTGAATTAAGTCAGCAGGGACAAATGCTGTACGTCTCGCTTGAAAGACATCTATAGCTGAGAACTGTTTGAACCTGTGAAATGTTCCTATATGCAGCATATGGGATATCACTGCAGCAGAAGGACAGCGCCTGCTGTAGCAGAAATAGACATACAGAAATCATAATCGTGCACACTGGCGTAGTATTTCTCCACGGAGAATGGCGAGAAACGGGGAGAGAGTCGGGAAAGAGAACCCCAAACATAGCTCTGTGATCCCAGTAGTGGGACACATGTTTCGAGTATTCAACCAAATTTTTTTTTTTTTTTTTTTTCCAGTTGTGATTAAAAATTAAAGCTGACATTAAAAGTTTATCCACTGCAAGTTTTCTCATGTGTCCTGTTCACTGGTCGGATGAGAAGTTAGATTACAGACGCTTGGTGCACCTGCACATCCTCCCTTTGATTGCATGAGATATTTCACAGACTTCACACCAACATCTGCACTCCTGTTCTCTCCTCCTCCTCCCTCAGTCTATCTCTTTCCTAAATTTTCCCCAACTCGACTAACCCCACCCTCACCAAATCTCGTATCCGTCCCCTCCCAGTTTAAGCGGACTCCTCCAGGGCCCCTGGCTATCTCTGGACCAGGGCTATTTAAGCCCACTGCTCTAATTCTGAAAGTCCTGATCTGCCGTCAGGCTGAGTGACGGACCTCCACCTCTCTTATTCTCTCCCTCTCTCTTTCTCTTCCTCTTGTCTGTCTCCCTCACACACTCATTGTCTTTGGATCAGTCACACTCTCCCTCTTATTCACACTCTCTCTCTCTCTTATTCTCTACCGTGTGCACAAACACCCCCACACACAGGTGCCAACTTACATGAGTGTTTACCACATGCCCTCAAACACACACACACACCTAGACACACACACACGCACAGAACACACACATTTCAGACATGATTCCTCCCTATAATTAACCCAGCCCATCTGAGGATGACATGTACATACAGTAACTCCCAAACCTGTTTCCTCTGAGCATTCATAACACACGGCATGGTCTGTTTATCCCTTTCATTCAAAGTTGCTAACACACCTGCGCTCCCTCTCTCCCATACACACACACACACGCACACACACGCACACACACACACACTCTCACAGGAGGAAGCGGTGTGGTCACATACCTCGCCGGGTGCCTTTACGTAGCAGGTAGCAGAGAGTTTACTCATTGGATCAGACAGCAGAACAGGCACGTAGGAATATCCAGTTTTGAGACTGTGAGTCTCTTCCTCCTCTCTACTGCTCAGCCTCCCCTCCCTTCATCCTATTCCTGCCTCTCCTCCTTCTCACTCTCTAAACGCCTCTTTGCTCTCTCTCTCTCTCTCTCTCTCTCTCTCTCTCTCTCTCCCTGTGAGTGCGCTCTCTCTCTCTCTCTTTCTCTCTGGCTTGATCTCTCCAACCCCCTCCCTTCGTCTCTCTCCCCTTTCGCTCTGACACACACCTTCTATCTCACCCTTACAACTTCAATCTACACTTATCCCTCTTAGTAAGTCTCTCTGACACAGAGTGACATTTAACTTTTTCTTTTCCCTGCCTTGATATGCTCTCTCTCTCTCTCTCTCTCTCTCTGTGTGTCTCTCTCTCTCCCGTTCTGGGAGTGTATAATTAGACAGAGCTCAGTGGTAATACAGTCAGGCTCATTGTGGGAGCCTTAGCATTGCTGCTCATGTTTGGCTGATAGCCCAGCAGCTTCACTCATTAACCTCCCTCGAGTCGCAGAATGGACCAGCCCACGGCTCGTGCTATTTGCTGCAACACCTCAGCCTCTTAGCCCATCAGCCAATTGCAGCCCACAGGGATGATGGGAAAGGTGTGCTTGCCGGGCACACAGCACCTTGGGGTGAGAGAGCCAACAGAATCACAATACATTGACATGTTACAGCAGGTGAGGTGTAAAAAAAAAAACAGCTGGTCAAATCTGACACACTGAGGATTTCATCACAGTCATAAGGAACCAGCAGTTCTCTTTTAGCTTAATCACTTGGTCATGATCTGCGTGCAGTGGCATCATGTGCTTTTCTTTCAGCCATGAAACCACAAAGGACCACTCACACATCTTATTGTGAAACCACTGCGAGGTATGAGTATGTCCTGTGTAATGTAGCAATAAGTCATATGCTCTCTTTACTGTACTGCGTGCCCCAGTTCCCATCACATATGACCTGGCATAAACCCACAGGGAGAGGCTTCCTTTATCTCACTGAGAAAATGTGTAGGATGAACAACACCCGATTTTGAGAAATGAAAGTTGCAGAAGAACTGCTGTCATTACATTTTCAACATTTATAGTCGTTTCTATTAGTGTTTAAAAAAAAAAAAGTGTTTACTAGACTTAAAACAGTCCTGTCTGAACTGGCCCTGCACTCTCATGATCTCAGTCTTTTAAACTCACTGACAAACATTTTCTTTGACGCCTTTAAAACTGCCCCTGGGTGAGCACTTCCACTATCTCTCTGGCTCTGTCATCGTGGCCAAAACATTTGACTCAAGTCCAGAGCTGAAGTGTCAGGCGGGTCACATGAGCGGCTTACAAGGCAGGGATCTCTCCACAGCACAATGTCTGAAGGAGGTTGAAGCTATGACCTGCACCTGCTGAGTTAAAAGTCAAAGAGGAGGCTTTATTTGCCTCCGATCACAGCGTCTCCCGCTGGATAAAGCAATTATCCAATTATCTCTTTTTCTTTAACAGTTAAAAAAAATGTCCTTTCTTTTTCTTTTATTGTCCTTTCAGTTGCGTCAATTGTAACCTAAAACACCTCGGCTAGAAATAGATAAATAACTGATCAACATTAAATAAATATTCTTGTGCAAACTCATTCATCCATTTAGAGACTTTTAGTTAAAAATGATGCATTACATAATACAGTGCTTTGAGTACAAGCTGTAATATGAATAATTATACAATGACTGGTTGATAAATTCATGGCCTCAGATCAAACTTTGCACTTTTTTAACAGCCCCCTCCTACATTTAGACCTGAAGTTCAGTGATAGCGGAGAACATGTAGCTTTTCTCTGTAAAAGTCTGCATTTTAACTTCCAGAAAGTCATCCACAACAGTTCTCACACCATCATCATCGTCAAAATGTTGACCCCTGACCTCCTTGTACATTCTGAGACAGAGGAAGCCGTCTGAAGGGGGCGAAGTCAGGTGAACGAGGCGAAGGTTGAGTTTAAACCTGCATTCTTGGACTATGTTGCTCATTTTCTCAGACAGTGCTGACTTGAGATTTTCTTTTACCCGAAACAGAAATTCAACTGTAGTTGTTTTCTGCAAACTTTCTGCAAAGTCACGCAAAGAATAAAACTGCATGCACATGTATTATGTACTGTGTAAGTCATCTCTTTTTTTTTTTTTTTTTGCCCTCAGGCCAAAAACTTTTCAGTCAACTTTGTATGGTTTAGCTCAGTGTAGGCCTCCTGGAAAATTCAACCAAGAGTCTCTAAAAAGTTACTCACCTCTAATATAATAGTTTAAAATAATATTTTTTTTAATAACAGTATGTAATATTGTTTGGCAGGCAACATCAGGCTAAGTTGGGTAACTCTAAAAATAAGAATAAGAAAAGCTATTTCACTCAAACAAAAGTGTCCTGGCCACGATTACAGCTGCATCAGCGCTCCATAACCTCCATAGATCATGTTCTCTTTTACTCAGCTTGGTACTAGTCAGAGCTATTATAAGCATTTACATCCCCCTTTAGATTTTGAGTCATCAACAAACGCAAGCCTTAAATGTATATGGACACTTAGGACATTTTTAACAGATGTAAAGGTGTACAAATTTAAAGACCCTCTTTTTATCTCTGCCAGCTGTACATGTCACTGAACACGAATTAAAATTAAAAAAAAAAATCTACGTTGCTTTGTCAAAGGTCATCAGTGATTTCAAGTCAAGCTAGCGTTATCTTTTGAAAGTTTCTGTTTGACTGGAGCTCAGGAGTAGGAGGGAGATTGTGATCATACAACCAGAGAGAGTGGGAGGGGGTGACTACAGCACTTATCGAGAGATCACATGGTGCGCGTGTGTGTGTGTTCATATGCGTGAATGTATCGTTTGCTCTTGTGATCATTAGGCACTGCAAAGGCCAAAACGTCTTAGTATCATTTCCTCTCTCCTTCTGTCTCTCCCAGTCTCACTTCTGCATTCACACTACAACATCCTATAAACGCTGATGTAAATAGAACTTGGAAACAACAAGTTGTATAGTTATCAAAAATGAGAGTGAAATGATTCGAGATTGTGCATTTTAAAACTTTGGGTTTCCTCAGTTCACCGACGATACTGCTGACTCAGTGAGGCAGAAATGACAAATCAGTTTACCAATACATAACAATTTTGGACATTCCACTTAAACTAAGATGATATAGTCAGCAAAAGACTAAATGTGACACTCCAGATGACGTAAATCAGGCATTTGTCATCTCACAGTGCCAGAAAAATCTCTACACTCATGATTATTTCAATCAAAATCAACCAAAGCTGTTAATTTTACATGTGTGTCAGTTTTAGTGATGTGCAGTCAGTGGGTGCAACACACGTGTGGACAGTCTTGGGTGATGCGTAGGGTGTCGCACAGGGTGTAAAAAAGTCACACACACCGTAACAAATTTATTATACACAGAAGGGGTGTCAGGGTCACTGTGGATGAAACCTGACCCTGCTGGAGTCAGGTGCCCGGAGGAAATTCAGCACCACACTATATCACAGTTTCACATTCTGCAGTGGGCCTGCACATCTCGGAGAGAGAGAGAGAGAGAGAGAGACGACTGAAATCCATTGAGAAAAAAAAAAAGGTAACTGAGCTTATGAAGTCACAGCGAAGCTTGTGGCCAAAGATGGGGAATCTTTGGCTGTAATGACTGTAGACAATTGGAATCACACAAACTGAGAAAAACAGCCAATCACATGGCACTGAGACACAAACCCCGTGATTCCTGTGTGAACACACACACTCAGCACTCAGCAGCAAAGTTACAAATTCACAACTCTCTGTGTTTGTGGCTTGTTTTCCCATACATTTTACATGCATATGTGTGGATGTATGAGTATAAGTTTGGATGAGCAAACACTGTGTGTGCATGCATGTCTGTGTGTGTGTGTGTGTGTGTGTGTGTGTGTGAAAGTGACTCACCCCGTGTCAGTTACTCCTCTACTAAAGTGTCCTTTCCTTTTCTACTTCACACCTCTCCAGTTTGCTATTTTTGGGCCCTGTTAGCAGAACTAGTAGTACACACACACACACACACACACACACTCACTACAACATGCAAAACCCACTGGGAGTGTTTTGGAAGAGGGAGAGGAGATGTGCATCTTTTATGGTGCGCTGGTACAATAGCTGATTCGGTGGAGCAGACAGAAATATCCAGGGTTACTCGCAAAGTGAAAAATATCATATTGCATAAGATGTTGAAAGGACCTGACCACGTAAATGCAACAGTAGCTCTCTCCCACAATGCCACGCACACACTCGCTCGCACACGAGCATTGGCTCTCACATTGACACTCACTCACACACACACGCGCACACACACACACACACACACACACACACACAGTGATGTCCTAATAGTGTCCTGCAGGCTGGCGGGCAGATGCGGGCCGGGGTAGAGAAACTGGAGCTGAGACAGAATGCTGACTCAGGGAACAAACCAGGGAGAGAGATAGATAGAAAAAGAGAGAGAGAGAGAGAGGGGGAGAGAGAAAATATGTGTGTGTGAGAGACCAAGTGTGTGTGAAAGAGAGGGGACATTGTGCTTCAAAGAGGCCTCAGGACTTGCATGTGTGTGTGTGTGTGTACAAACTAGATTGTCCCGACCACCTCTCCGAACACTTTGCATTGTTTTACCCGCAACTTTGAGGTTAAGGCCGAAGCTGCCTGCTGCCGTGGCAACGGAACCAAAAAACCAAAGGCCAGGTCTTGTAAGAATTCCATTGAGAAAAAGGAGAAGTTAAAAGAAGAAGTCTATCACAATCTCTGTCCTCCCTGCTGTACTATTTCACTCCCCATTTCTCTTTCTGAGTAAATGCTTCGTCAGTGCTGTTCAAGTTGTTCCACTAATTGTACTGACTCCCAACTTGAAAGGAGAACCTGAAACCAGCAAATGTGTCTCATTTTTTTTTCACTATCGCTACAAAAAAATGAAAAAAAAAAAAAAAGAGTGATCAAAGCGATTGCTGGTTGTTTTTCTGTTTAATTGATCATCGTTGGGTTTGGAAACATCCGTCACACACAGTTTACAGCTTTGTGGTAAAATTCTGACCTTTTTCGTTAGTTCACTGCATTGATGTCTATCGAGATTCTGGCATTTACTTTGTTGAGTACGAAACTTTTAAAACTAATAGAAACCCTTTAAAGTTGTTATAAATCGGAATTATACTTTAATTTTTTTGGCAGCATCGGATCTGTTAAGATCAGTGTGTGGCTGTATTTTTTTACACATTAAGGTGCTTGTGTGCAAGTGTGTGTGTGTCTGTGTGCATGACCATGAGCTATGTGTGGGCATGTGAGTGTGTAATGTGATGTATATAGACTGTGCTCTAAACAGAAGAGCAGCAAGTCAGCAACATCCAGGTGGTTTTGGTTTACCCTCACATTTCACTCCCCCTCTATCTCTCTCTTCTCTCCCCCTTCCCCTCTCTCCCTTCCTCTTTCTCTCTCTCTCTCTCTCTCTCTCTCTCCTCGTCCCCTTGTTGTCTACCTTTGTCTTTCCTGCTTCATTATTTGTCCTTTCTCTCTGGCTAAAAATACTTGCTGCTCTGTCACTATAACAGATCACCTCGGAGGAAATTCGCTGCCAGCAGTGGACGGTGTTTGATACAGCAGCAACGCCACCCACACCGCACACATACACAAACACACACACACACACACGCACACAAACACATACACACACTGAACACAAACTCACCTCGGATCACAATGCTGTCAGTAGATTAGTATTTTTGCGGCTGTGGGCTGATATATGAAGTGTGTGTTGGTGCGTGTGTTAGACAAACAGGTGCAGTAACCTCATGAGGCTGACTGAGCTGTTGGAGGTTTGACAATGTAGGTGTAATAGTTACATTAGGTCACAGCAGTCGGGGAGCTGGAATAACAGATACTATCTCACTTACACACGCAGACAGGGCTGCACCTGCGCTTTGCTGTTCAAAATAACAGGAATATATAGTGTGAGAGAACTACTGTGTGGAGTGATGCAGACAAAGAAAATATGTGTGAGCAAATGTCCACAAGGGTACGTGTGAAAATGGGTTTTTTACATGCAGGAGAGAGAAAGAGGAGGAGAGAGAGTGTGAAAAAAGAGTAGGGGTTGACGGGCCACTCTTGTGACTCGTAAGAAAAATTAAATAAACAACAACTTCTCACTCCTGCTTTAACACTTGTATGTGCAACTCAGCCGAGTCTGTCAGAGACGGCATAAGGTGTCACTGTTTAGCTCTCAGGAGAATTTTCCTCCGTGTCTCCTGTTCCCATGGCAACTGAGCGTCGACCTGCGATGACCCCCGAGGACTGGAAGGGACAAAAGTTGTCATTTTGTCATTTTGCACAGGTCGGTTGCAAAAAAATTCATCATTCCTTGCAGGTCACAGCGCTGAAGAGAGATAAAGACGTCTAATTATGGATCAGATGATCTTTAAGAACATTTACATCCTGATCAGACTGTTAAAACATTACCTTCATCATGCATAAGTGTGAAAGAGATCATACATTTGTCAGTGTGGGTGTATAATCATGTGTGCACAGCTATTCCTGCATACCACTGGACCCGACAGTCTAACATTTATTGTGCACATTTATGACTGCATGATCAAGGACCTCTCACGGTCGTGGTGATTCACAATTTTTGAAAAAAAAAAATCTTTTTTTCATTGACTGCTCTGTTTTTATGCCATCATTGACTGCTGACTCCTCACTCCTCTTAGTCGGCTTGTAGGTGCTGCAAGTGATCAGCGACTGCTTCAGTTGGGAATCTTCATTCCACTGATGAAAATGTAGCAAAAGAAATGAAAAGCAATCGGCTAAAGCTAAGAACAAAGCCTGCTAAGTCTGTTTCGGGTTACGTTTTTTTTTTTGCCTTTGTTGTGGCTCTAAAACAAACATTCATAGAAAGTTTGCTCTCATCCTAAACCAGAGCAATGCAGATTGACTTCATACCTGATATGTTTTAAAACAAGTGCAAAATAAGTTGAATAAATGCCTGATTTTTAAACCCTTCACCACCATCTTCACTGTAAGTCTGGTACAGATCGTCACTCTACTGAGTGCACTCTAATAGTTTTTCATGCATTTCATTCGCTTTATTGTTTGGTTGCCTCCCTTTTTTTTCTCTTTTTTTTCTCCCCTTCTCTCCCTCCATCTCTGAGTGTGTGCTTGTGTGTGTGTGTGCGTGTGTGAAAGCATGCACCACAGCCCTGCTACCTGTATTTCAACGGGGCCTGTTGTCTCATTATCAGAGTGACATTTGTGCAGTCCTGTGGAGCCATCTGGATGCGTCCCACACACATGTGAGAGAAACCAGCCTGGGTTTGGATCTGACTCACATCAAACAGCCTCTCTGCCCACACACACACACGCACACTAACACACACACACACACACTAACGCACAAACACCAAATACAGACGGCACAAATAGAGCAGTTTCCAAAAGCCAATATCTGACATTTAACGAACAGCGAGGTGACAGAGAGATTGATACAAATATTCCTACAGGGACTTTACAACTTCACAGTGAGAATCTTTAACCACAACAATGGGAGCTCATTTAAAACAGCTGCATTTTCACCTTTTTACACGACAATTGTCAGTCTTTGTGGTGTGTCTCAAATGTGTATTTACTTACATGCATGTATGGGACGGCCCCACGGTAAAGCAAATGTATATTCAAGTGCCACAGGTTGGGGTTGCGAAACTGCTCTGTGGTTCACTGGCACAGAAGAACATGAACATCCACTTGAGTTAATGTAGCCTCTTTGATTTTCCAGGAAAGCCCCATAAATTGAATAAACAATCAAAGCTATTACTTTTCTCTTAGTTTCTCTTAGTTTCGAGCAGATAAGATCTTTGACTGTGAAAGATTATGGTATCAAAAGTAACACAGAATCAATTAGAAAGTACTGAAGATGCCACGATGAACAAATTCTTGAAATATTCGGTGCGTACAATGAGGCAGGTTCAGTCAACAGGAGTGAATCAATACAAAAAATGTCAATGCCAGTGAAATGTTTGTGTTGATGCCTATGTTATCCTCCATTTCTAGAATCACTATTTAATTATATCACAAAATCTGCCTGTGGTCCTTTTCACCTAACTGCGAACTGCATACTGTAGTTACTGGGAGTAAATAGGCCAGAAAAAAGGCCCATGTGACTCAAACAGAAGAAGAGATCAAAGATTGTGCGGAGGTTAATTCTACAATGATGCATCTGGACCAATTTTATATCCTGGTTTCAGAACGAGCTGTAACCTGCCGAGGGGATGCTGCGACTGTCGCTCAACATTTGTAAAAAGGCCCATTGCAGTTTCGTAATGACTGTGTCAGTGCAGCGAGCCATAGAAAAACACCAGTGCACCAGTGAACCAGGGGACTAAAAAGTTAGCATAGTGAGTCATTATCAAGTAAATGCTGTTGTTGGTGCGATGTGAAAGGTGCACGCACACTTGAGGAGATCTTTCTCAGAGGCTTTCTATGCAGAGTCCTCAGCCTCGAGAGTGCATTACCTGAGAAGCCGTGTGCATGAAGGTTTCCGAACGCCACTGTGATGTTCATTGACATGCTAAAGCTCTGCTGCATGCTAGGTAAACCTCTCTCTATCCCCTTCATCTCTCTCTCTCTCTTTCCCTCCTACCTTCTCTCATATATAATTGATGGCTCCCACTGTACCAACTTCATTTGCTGGCTGTGAATAATGAATGAGACACGGAGTGGAGGCGCTTTTTCTTCTCCGCTGGTTTGATACCCGATTAGCCATTTACAGTGTATCTAAGCTATCCGTGACCAGGCCCCGGGTTCTGAAGTGTGTGCCACCGAGTGAAGAAACGCTGCCAAGAGGGGGGCTGCTTTTGCCTCAGGGAGAAAAAGGCATGACAGTGTTAAAAAAAAATTGAATCAATGGCATCTATAAACATTATTAAGCAACAAGCATCATTTGTAAACACGCAACAGGCGCGTGCTAAAGTGACGTTTCTGTTGTTTTAATGCATGATTGAAGATTTTGAGACTGTGAAACAGTGGGGTTGTTGCATGGGAGTAAAATCTGTGACTAATGATGAGGGTATTATTCCGTTTATAGCAACTGCACACAGTAAGCGTTTTCACACACGTACAAGGATGCTTATAGTACGTACTGTACTGTACATACTCACACACTTTCGAATGCATATGATAGCCTATACACACACAAACTGTTTGTTGTCACAGTTAGATGTGCTCCTTTGAATTGCTCGCCATGTGATGCACATCCCCTCTCAGCTCTTCTACACAGGTTGCTGGACTTACAGGCTTCGTCTAACACGTACACAATTAACTCACATTTAAACAGGATTATTAATAGCTTGTTTCAGTTCCACAATGCACCAGAGATGTGCAAGCAAAGCAATTCAGAGCTCCGGAGCCAGAGGTGACGTACTGTTTTATTTTTTTTTTAGTTTTTCTTTTTTGGGAGGGGGGTTGGGTGGGTAAAATTACATCATCCTGCTACTTAAAACGGCGCTTCATGCTTCCTGGAAGAGCTGACAGGAATGGCATGCCATCCCCCCTCCACCAACACCCCACTCCTCCCCCTGTACCTTCCTCTCTTACTATCCTAGTCACACTATGCCCACACACACACACACACACATACACACACACAAACACACACGCATATCCTCATTCATGAAAAAGGAGATTTTTGCTGACACAGACATGCACACAAACAGATAAAAGAGCCAAATTGTTAACAGTCTGCTGTTGGACAAAGTTGTAACTGACAGAAGGGGCTCGGTGTGGGCAGCAGAGGGCTGACGAAACAGCAGCTGCTCGACTTTCTGCAACCTGATGGAATGAGTGTGTTTGTGTTTAGAGGGACGGTGATGGTGATGATGGCAATGAGATGATGAGGATGCGGAGGAGGACAGCGATGAGGAGAGGACGGAGGCTGGGAATAAAGAAGATGACTATGGTCATTCTATCTTCAGCTTCATCTCAAATAGAAAGCTCGGGTGTCTGAAAAGCACTAACATCCCTTTTCTTTCCGTTTTTATCTCTCGTTCCACTCCTCCCTCTGTCATCTCCTCTCTTTCCGTCTGTCTCGTTCTCTGGCTGCACATCTATACACTAAAAGAGACAACCCTATCATAGAGAGACCCTGAGTGTCTGACTGAACCATATAGAGTTGGAAACTGTCTGAGTCTGAATAAAGTCTTGATCCGCAAAGGTCGATACACAGAGACACAGTTATAAAGGGAAGACGGAGAAAGGGTTGCGAGAGAAAAAGGCTAAGAACACAAAAGAGCGTGAGTGCGTGAGAAAGAAAGATGTGCTGTAGGGAGCTGGAGGGAGAAAGTAAGAGAGAGACGGAGGGAGAATGGATGAGCATGAGAGTGTGTGAGAGAGATAAATAGAGACAGAGCGAGCAGGAGGAGGGGGAGAGTGTAAACAGCAGAAGGTTCACTGGGTTCAGTGTGCAGTAGAGGAGCTGAAAGATGGGCATCAGAACTCGAGGCCCAGGGGGATAGATAGTGGTGCGTGACTCACATACTCATGCACATATTTACGCACGCACACACACACACACACACACACACACGAGCGCATGCACACAGAGTCATCCAAATGTTACTTTATTTTCAAACATGAACTGTTATACACACAATCTCTGGGGAGGCAATCTGAGACATAAACAATAGAGTCATTTAAATGTGTGACATATTGGCATCTTTTTCTGTCTTTTTTTATCATAGTATCGCCTAACAAATCCTTTCACAGGTTCTGTTCAGTATGTTATTAGACATATTCAAATATTCTCAGGAAATGACTTTTACCATAGCATTTAGCATTTACAGATTTAATCACTGTGTTGTTACATTTGTATAATGGAAACTTCCTACATTGGGTGATGCTGTGGTTGATGTTTTGTTGACTCGCAAAATGCATAATATCACAACACAACATCTGACATTTTTACGGACAGGAAACACAAATTATGATTGGCCTTTATATTTACAGGTCACCCAAACCATTTTACTGTGTGGTTTGCTTTTTTATCTGACAATGACTAATATCCACAAGAAAATCTAAAGTTCGCTGCTGTATATCAGAGGCAAGGCTCGACATGCCGAGTCAAACCGATACCGTCAGTCACTCAGTCCATGCAGCCTGTTTTCTCAACATGAGTCACCAGATCTCATTTAGACCCTGAAAAACTCTGCACACACTTGCAAAACTAACATTTCAAACCATCTTGTTAAACCATAAGTGTTCCTTTCATGTGCACACTTTCACAGCTCATCCGCAGGGATGCATACCACAATCAAACAACTCTGTCTATTGCAAATTTGAGACCTTGAATGAACTATATATTGCAACATACAACATCCAGAAAACAAAGAACCACTGAGACATGTCATGCTATGGCAAGCTTGATGCTGTCAGGGACTTTCAATCAATTAAAAGGTAGATATACTGTACTGGAGAGAGTATTAAATGTGGTTGTACAGTATTTATAAAGAGCTTTTTTTTTTTTTCTTTTTTCAAAGAAGCTGTCACTCACTATGTGCAATCCTTACAAAGTCTGGCAAGACAAAGCTCAGTTTCACACAAAAAGGTTGTGCAATTCACAGCTGAAGTAAGCACAATCCTCGCAACTTTCACGTCTCACAATGGCTAATTAACACCTTGACGGAGCTGTGTGCTCCTCTCTCTGAGAACAAAAGCATTGCTACTGTCGCCTCTCCGTCCTGCCACATTTAGCAAAGAGCACCTAGATACTGTCTAACAAGAAGGTTCAGAGGCACAAGTTGGAATGCTGGCAGGCAGGTGTGCCAGCTCGTGCAATTGGCACTTGGATGTCTGTTGCCATGGTGACCCCCAGAATATCCCCCATACAGCACAATGTGATATTTTTAATAAAGTTTGAAAGCTTTGACTTTACTGTCTGGTTCGGCTGTGAAGATGTGAAGTAAAGACGTGAACTTTTTTTTTTTTTTTTCTGTCTGTCTGTCGCTAAGGCTCAGTCGTGTGTTGTTCAAACCGAGAAAATCCAGCAGCTTGTGTCAGCAGGCTCCCCGCGTGTTGCTCAACCTGAAGAGTAATCTAAGGCAAAGGGAAAAATTAACAATGGTGACCATGAATAATGTGTCTAGATGTGAATGCATGTGTCTGTGACTGTGCCTCTCTCTGTGTGTGTGTGCATACATATGTGCATGCGCAAATGTGTATATTTACCACAGTATGACTCACTAGCCACATCAGAGACCATGCTGCAGAAAATTGAGACAACACAGTTTCAAAGAGGAAGCCAGCACTGATAGACCTGAGAGAGCAACAAGCGCAACACACACACACACACACACACTCACATTCACACTCACACACACTCTCACACGCACCCTCACTATAACACTGTGTAACAGTCACTGGAAATCCCCATTTGTACACCTGAATGAATTAAACCCTGGAGTATCTGAAATCTGTGATACGAATTTGAAATGATAATCTGTCAAAATGAAGGTATTTTTCTGACCAATGGGGGCAAAATCCCCTTTGTGCTGCAAAAAAACAGCCACGTTTAAGGAGGGAAGTGTTGTGCTTGCATAGTCAACTACACAGCAGGTGATTTCCTATATGTGAGCTACGATGTAATACCCAATCTTCACCAGTAGATGCCAATATTGACTCACCAATGAGTTTAACATGAGGGACCTTGGAGATTCAGTGTGATCCACTCTACAGTGGATGAGGTGTTTGCATATGAAGTGACGATGAAAATCTTTTCTCACATCGCTGAGAAATGTCAATAGGGTTATGAGTTGTTGTCAAGACTATAAAAAAGATATGGCTGACCTTATGCGCCCCCGGTTTTAAACACGGGTGTGATATCTGATGCAAATCAGATGTCTAAATGGGTTGCCTGTGAAACTGTTATTAATCATCGCAGAGTTCACAGAGGACCACAGCATCCAAATGGAAGCAGAACAGGCGATGAATCATTTTGTATTAAACTTCTTTATCTCCTTACTTAGTCTGCTATGAGCTTTCCATGACATTAGTGGTTAGACTGGAGCTGCCTTCTTGCAGCTGATGTGTGATGTAATTGGCCAGTAGAAGCCTCTTATTAGGGACCTGCAAGTACCCATGATGCTAAGTGCCCATTAACTCCCCATGTGTGACAGTTAGAGTGTGCGTTTGCAGTAGTGTGGATATTTGTGGAAAGCTTGTGTGTTTTTAAAAGCGTGTTGTGTTGTTGTATGTGTGTGTGCTTAATTACAGGTTGGTACGCGCTTCTACTGTTTTTCAGTCTTACATTAAGAAAAAACTGTTTTAATGCACGCCAGGAAGAGACTGATTTGTTACGAATCGATTTCTTTATATTATTTTAATTTTCCAATTTGCTCTTATTTCACAAACTTTGTCAATAGTACAAAGGATGACGGGATTTCTCAGGGTTAACATGACCTTATGCTATTATTCATACATAATTATCAGTGTACTTTCTAATTAGCCATCAAGCCTAATTGATACCAAGTCCCAATAAAGGGTACTCGATTTCTCAACATTTTAATAGCAGTGCAGATGTAAATGTTAATAAGTTGTGCAGATGCGCTGCCACATTTTTCTAGAAGACAAGTGGTCAAACTGTCCATTAAAAAGGTCTCTCAGAAATGAAAATGCTATTTAAATATACAAAGCAGTGCTGAGGGGGAATTTAGACTAGACAAATGGATTTTCCAACACCCGGGCTCTCAACAGATACATATATTGTATTTATTGTACATATACAGATATTGTTTCATTAATAAATGATTTGTAGTCTATTTTATATTACTGATTGTATTGAGTATGACTCAGACAGTGAGAAGAATTGTATAATGTTTTATGTGGCTCTGGAGGAGTTTTGTCAAGTCTGAGAAAACAACATTTTTTTAACACCGCCAAGGCAATTTCAGTTTGGGCTTGAGAAACAAATATTTAAATATGAGCCTGCAGTTTAAGGGGGTGGAGTGGGCAGTTTTCGGAGAGAATGATGTAATGTAAAGATACTGTTAAAATGTATTATGGGAGTGGAAAGGATTATTTTTTTAAAAAAAAGCAAGGTTAGCCATGTGGCTCAGTGGTCATTTTAGCATGATAGCAGTGAATATGCTAGCATGATGGCGTTAGCATTTAGCTCACTCTTCCTAAGTGCAGCCACACAGAGACAATTAGCATGATTTCTTACTGGTGTTTTTAAAAAGTGTCCTCAGAGTTCTTGACTTTTATAGAAGCACAAAAGTAAATTTCTGGAATATTCTTTTAATGAGTCCAAAGGCAAAGTCTTCATTTCAAGGAAGGATGTATGCAAATACTGGGCTGGGGATCATCAAAAACTCTATCTTCTGCATCTCCTGAATTTTTATGCACTAACTTTTGCCTTTTCTGCATCAAATATATAGTGGAAATGTTTTATTTATACAAAGGAAAACAAAATTCAGATGTCAGGTGACAATTCACTGTAGAATGAAATACAATACGGCAAGGCTCTCAGGATTTCCATTGTGCTCATGTATGTATGCTCATGTAAACATCATCTGAATTTGCACTGAAAAAATTCAGATTCAAATGACCATCAATGTCAACAAATCATATATTTATTTTTTGTTTTTGTTTATTTGTCTTTGGACAGCTGCTAGGCCTACATGAAACTATTTCATAAGCACATGTGGACAATAAATGTCATATGATATGACGTAGAAAAAGGCACATCATCAAATTTATATTCCCATATAGATTTTCTTATGAATAACATAAAGTGTGGTATTCATGTAAATTGAATTTTTCCCCCAGTTATGCTGAAGAAACTGTGGTAATTTATTAAAATGCATACCCTTTCTCTTATCACAGTTCACTTCTAAAGCTTTCATCCTACAACAAAGTGAATAAATAAAGCACAAATCTAAAGCAAAGCATAGCTAAGATGGGAGGGGTCAAATCCTGGTATATTCCTTTATATTATGTAAAAAGCCCACACTCTTCCTGATCCTGCTGACCCCCTCCTTGTCACCAGTTGGTACAGGCCACAATGCCGTAGCCCACTATCACTCTTCCCCCATCCCTAAGCTGCACAGCTCCTTACAACCCTACTGCCTGTCTGACTGAGAGACCAAGAGTGTGTGTGTGTGTGTTTGTGTCTGTGTGTGTGAGAGACACAGTAAGGCGGCCGAGATGAGAATGTGAAGCAGTGAGAGGGAAAACCTTAAAGAGAGCAGCAAAGGCGAACAGAAAGGGGGGAGGGAGGCAGTAAATACAGCAAAAAAAAAGGCAGAGCAGTGTAGAATAAAGAGAGGAGAAGAGGAGAGGGAGGTAAAGTGTAATGTCAGTGTGGTGTCTTTGATAGTCTTTGGTGCCAGAGTCAAGAAATGCAATGACTAGATGACCGGCCACTACACACGCCAGCATCCTGTCCTGGAGCCTTGACAGGAAGGGGGACAAGAAAAAATCCACACAGTTAAAGGGCAGAACACACTCCTCAGCCAGTCCCACATCCTCTGGATCATGTCGTCTACTGGCTCAGCCAACCACAACAAGCGTCTGGCATGTAAGTAACCAACAGTGTATGAGTTAACAGAAATATGGCTGAAGAGAAAGTAGCACTGAGCAGACTTGCAGTACTTTAAAATAAATACGTAACTTTGTGTCCGATAGGAATTTACTCTCTAATGTTGTGTGCTTATTTTCATATCGAGCATTGATTCGCTACATTAATTATCAGAATATTTCTGTGTATCCACAAAGTTTTATTGTGCAGTGTGTATAAAATCTGGTTGGGATCTACATGAATCACGACACACTTCACCACAAAAGAGTTAACTCCTACATGAGAGATGTTTAATTCTGCATTGGTCAGCTCTTTGGATAACATATATATATATTGGCTGCACTATATGTTGTTATACAGGGTGTATAGGGGGTATTGCATGCCTGTTACATAATGTTCTCTAAGCTGTGGTATTGAAAACCGTCTCCTGAGGGTTCACGAAAGTATGAATGACAAAAAAACCCTGGATTTCACATGTTCAGTTTATCCTTTTACCCCTTGGTAAGCCTCAAATGAAGCCTAATTAGCAACTACTGAAAAAAAACCTACTTGTCCAAAGTAATAATAATAGTAGCTGAGGGCCATCTGTTTTTAACTGCATTAGCCTGACAGCCTTGATGGTGGTGCAGCACTGTTAATGCAGATAAGGTTTTATCACGGTGAAGGGAGAATAACTACCTTTAAGAGTCTGACTAAGCTAAAGGAAGGTCTTAAATTAGACCGGAGAAAGACATGCTAAGTGCTACCTGCTCGCCGGAGGAACACTGTCTTGCTTTCTAAATGAACAAATTACCTCACATTAGCTGTTTTTGTGTTAAAGTGTCAAGATAATGATCTGCTATTTTCCCATACTACTTTTTAAAAAAAAATCATTACATTTCTATGTATGGCTGTACGTAAGTACTGGTTATGTGTTCAGACTTGAGGCAGAGCACAACATAAAAGCTCTATGGAGACTACTGAAAGCCCTGTTTTGATTGACCTAAATTTGGAGCAATGGACATGGCTGGAGGTCATCTTTGCATTTAGCCCTGAATGAAGTGTCCTAATGGCTTTGGGAACGGG
>JAPZDZ010000002.1:18167164-18180024 GCA_029783805.1 Acanthurus tennentii
AATAATAACTGATTAAAGGAATTTTTAGTATTATAAGATTGCAAATTGATCAAAGGACGAAAGAGGATGAAAAGGATTTGTCTTGCACAATAATAATTTGGAGCTCATTACTGTAGAAACGTTGCCAAATCCTTTTCAGCAGACTTAATCATCCGATGATACATGAAGAGAATACAAAGGATAATGGTTTTAACTGCTTCGGATCTATTAGTCAGGTCTTATTGTGTCTTACTATGGCTTTTAAATGATTTGCATGAATGAGAAGATAAATAATGTTACCTGAAACATTTCTTTTTTGTAGTTAAGCTCTTGAAACCTTTCGAACTTTATATCTGTTATTATTAATACCTGTGGTTGGTTCATTTGCCCTCACATGACAAAAGTGTCGCATCAGTGTCTGCTCGGGTTAATCCTGACCCGAGCCTTGACCAGTGGCAGGCTGTATATTTTACTCTTGAGCCTTCAGTGCGTTTCCTCCTGCAATTAATCGGTCTTCTGATAACCACACTTTGACACTAGGACTATACGCTATGCACTGCCAAACGACGTAACAAGAACAAACTCACAACAGACATATTTACTAATATGACCAGAAAGCAAGCTGAAATGCTTTAAAACAAAAATAACAATAGTTTTTTTACAGACTCCAGTCAAGTTGCAGGGCCTAAATATAGAGCAAAGGCACTCGGTGCTAAAACTCTTAAATAAGCTAGCTGGTGCCCTCCGTTTACGCAGCAGAACACAGGCAGCTAGGCAAGCTCTAGCGTCTAAAATCATACGCCCAACATGGCCAACTCAAAATCTGATTAATTAAAGGATATGACAATTGACATTATGGTCCCTGTTTGCTTTAACAACAGAGCGATTTACTGGAAATTCTCAAGGCTTCCGGGTAGATTTTTCACTTGATAACAGCCAGCAGGGAAAATTTGACTGGATAAAACCTCGTATTTAGACTAGCTACACTAGAAGCAGTGCAGCTGAGCGAGAGAGCTACTATGAAATGAGTTGATAGACTGATTGGAACAAACTTTGTTAAATATATATACTATTATTGAAGACATTTATTAAACTATATATAAAATTAGAAATATATGACTTTTTGAAAGGGTGCCTCTAATCCAAACAGCCTACCAAGGCCAGCTTTTCAAGTGGTCCATGTTTTGACTTTTTGGTGTGCATCAGGGTTCATTTCACACAAGCCTTAATGAACGTTACCAACCAATCAAACCGACCCGAGTGGGTTTCAACTGAGTCAGCTGACAGAGTCAAACCACTGTCAGCTTAGCAAAAATTCCATCAGCAAGGCTCTTTTCATTTAACTCATTTATTTTTATACTCTCTGCAACTCCGCCTGTCTTTTTCTCCCTTCCTTTTCCCACATCTCATCTCAGTTCAGCTGACTGAGGGCATTCACTAAGTCACCAGACGCTGTCAGTTAGGCTAACCAGATTTTGTGTGTCATGACTGCCATCAATCATCTTGGTGCTTTCCAACTTTAATAACACCCTAGCCAACAATAACTTGTGCCTTCTTTCAAGTTCTATGACTTTGCCACCCTTAAATGTCTTCTCTGATCACAGCGTGAGGAACTCCCTCCTTTTGTTAACTGAGATCATCAAAGGTGAAATTAAAAACATAAAATGCTTGATGAAACACACCTCTGATGGTTTTGACTCAAACCCAATAGCCCACCTTAAAACAGAAAGGAAACCCCAAAAGCTAAAACAATGCTGCAAGAAGCATCTATGTTTACTGGTTGATACATAGGTGTTTACAACCCTAAAGGGCTGTATTCAACCTTCCCGCTGCAGTGTCAGCACTGCAGCACCTTCAGACCCCAAACTTCACCTTCTTATTCCCTCCAAATCCCATTTGTTAGACAGTGTAAAGCCCATGGTTAAATAATCACGGACATTCATTTGACATCAGAATCATCTTCTGATCTTCACATGAATGTCCCCTATGTCCAAAGAGCCCAGCTTGAGATGATAATCTTAATTATCACCAGTGTTTCATACAAAAAAACTAATGGCACAATCACAAAACCTCAACAGGGGAAAAGCAGTCTGAACAAGTCCAGTTGTAAGTGGCATCTCAGTGCGTGACAAAACAAAGAAAATATCAGGGTTGCCTAAGTCAACACTGAGAGGGAGGAGCTCTTGCTACATCTTTGCCAAGACTTTTATGTCCCTCTACTCACAGCCGTTAAGTTGCTAAGAAATGTGATGTTATATTCCCACACTGTCAAGACAATGACTAGCAAAGCAGGTTTGCATTTTGTCTGAGAGAGCTGGGACATTTTTTTTTCTGAATTCAGATTTGGTAAGTTTGTAAAATAATAACAGAGTAGTTTTTGACATATATACACATGTCCTATAACCCTATGAGTAGGTGAAAGTGGACAGAAATGAAAAAAAGAAAACATATATACTTTAAGGGAAACTCTATATGCTAGGGTTAGCACAATGCTATGTTCCTGAAACACCAATTAAACTATTAAACATGTCGGAGAGCAGATCACAATGTTTAACATCATACCAGATATAAGATTGAAGAGTATGATACATGTTTCTCTTAACAGTTTGTCAGATAAAAAGCTGCTGAGTTTCGTGAACTTGACAAGCAGAGACAAATCTGCGGTGGTGATGGGGGGGCATAACACATAACAGCAAAGGTGAAGAGTTACATCCACCGTGTGAGGCATAAAAGCATTTTTTTCATAGTAGGAAAGTCTCAAACATTCTCATTGATGGAAAGAGGTGAGTTTGAGGGTAAAGAGAGGAACTTTTAGAGATCAGTTAAGGACATGATTATTTATGTTAAGTTTTGGTATTAAAAGTTAATCTTCTTTTGAGGTTTTGTGCCAGTCAGCAAACATGCAAGCAAGCAAACCATCAAATGTCAGATTTATTGCTGAAAGCGAAGAGTTTACTATTTAAAAATGAACATTTTAGCCATGTTTAGACAACATAATCCAAGGAACTGAAATGAGTCGTGCAGAACCACTCTTTCAGAGCAATCACTGACCCATTCATTAAGTTCTTGATATATTTTTTTTCTTGCATTTCAACATAATTTATTACTATTTAAAATAGATTCTTGTTTTGTTACAGCCATGAAACACAAACACTATATAAACACACATGGTATCATGCAATGGAAAATGTCAGATTTTTAGAAGTTTTAAATATGAGGTCACTTCATACAATTTTCATCAAATAGCCTAGTAACAGTTAATAGTTCAGATTCATAGAGAAAAAGCCCTTGAAAATGAAACAAGTTGTTCCTTTCATTCCAAAAAGCAAATAATGGCTAAAGTTTTTTTTTTTTTCCTCCTGTCACTGTTTTGTAGCAACCTACTAAAACCACATTTTTTTCAAGTGAAAATGAATGAATTTTTAACTTTTTAACCTATTTGTTCAACACTTAAGTACTCTACTGTGTGCCAATCCCTTAAGCGATGTAAACTTCCCGCCTACAGATTTGCGTCTTCACAGAACAACTCGACAGACTGAGTGGCTCCAAAATCTGTCAATTCGATCAAACTCATTAAGATGGCTGGATAATGATCTTGCAATATCTTATATCATTTTTTCAGCCTGTCAAGATTAAGTGATGTGTAATTGGATAGCATAATCTATCACACAATTAAATTAAATTAAATGCTACTTATATCCAGAACCATTAAGAGAATATGTGTGTTGAAAAGTACAAACTGTACCGAATGTATATGTCTGGCAGCAATTTTAATTAGAGTAAGATCGATGTTTGCTGTTCCAGATTTTTAAATGTCATTTCGGTTGCTCATTTTGTAACTACAGGGCCTGTGAACCTGAGCCTGCCCGTGATCTAGACCAAACATAAAAAAGACATAGTAACCTGAGCCACAGAGCTGGAGGAGTGTACACCTGAGCCGAGCCTTGTTTTTCACCACAGCAGGAAAAGCCCAACAAAAGTCCACGTTATCAGTTCTCAACAAATATATTTAGATAGAAAACAAAATACAGGTAAGTGCATAGGAGGCACAGCTCCAAATGATCATGTCATGCATATATATGTATGTTCAAACACCATATTTAACACTATATGAACAAACAGCCCTTTGTTAACTGCACAGCCAGCCGGTGCATGGCCTGCAGGCATTGTGGGCTGTCTTTTTACACACTGTATTTCAAGCCGTCTTTCACTCTTTTGGTGTACTCCCATAGTGGATATCAAGCACTGTGGATCAAGATGAGGACCATTTACCTGCTTCTGTTGGTAGGCATGAAATTCTGAATGATTTAATCTATTAGCTACGTACGATTTTCATAGTGTTTCTTATATATGAGGTATAATTATTGTTAAAACAAGCAAAATGTGTTTAACATAGAACAATACAACAAAGCTAATGCTTGTTTTATTTAAACACTTTATTAGGAAAAGCTGTGTTGCTAGTGATTACTTGTAAACTTTACACAACACAGAATATTTAAATATACTGAACATAAATTAGTTAAAAAGTCCAACAGCAAAAGCAGATGGATGAAGTCATCAAGTACAACCTGTTTCTTTGCATTATGTTATGAAAAATTCAGGCTGCGTATATTGTAATTGCAATACAGCACAACACTACCTTCATAAATTGTTAAATCTGATTGGATTAAAAAGTGCATCTTTCTTTTATTAGCTTAGTCACAGATCCAGAAAGCCATACTCAGTGATACTTTGAATCAGTTATTACAGTCACATCCTCTGTGGTTATGCTGGATGGCAGTTTCTGTTCTTTTTTTTTCTTTTTTTTTTTAAAAAAAAGACAAAACTTTTTTGTGGGAAAATTATTGACTTAGTCAAAGGGGTTTGGGTCTTTGTAGAAGCGAAAGCACTGACAGAGATAAAAGTATAATGTTAAGTGTATGTAATCCCCAATATCAAAGTACTTTACCCTTCAAAAAGTACTTAACTCAAGTAAATTCAACACAGCAATTCACTGTAATTTTTTTTTGTGTTGCTGGACTTCTGTTTAATGCGTTATGCTGCTGTGAACGGAGCTCCCAGTTCTACTGTGTGTTTAGCTTTGTTGCCCAAACACGCAGCCAACAAGTCCTCCACCTGACGTTTTCAATGCGGATTTTCGGTGTCTTCTCTCTTTAACTGGTACAACACATTTTTGAGGTCCTGCTAGCTGGTTGTTTGTGACTGAGGTGATAAATGGTCATGTACACCAGGCAACATTTAGGAATTTTTGCATTTTTTGACAACATTAACCATGGTGGCAGCATAAAAAGGTGTGCACCATTGTACTTGCCTTTGTTTGTCGTTTGCTATGAAATAGTTATATAATCCTACAAGCATCTTTTTTTTTATCCTGTGGGCGTCCAATAGAATATTTCTCTGTTTGACTTATATGTTTTATATTATTCACTAAGCTCTTAGAATCAATATCAGCTGATGACAATCAGTGGTTGATCAATCTGAGCACCCTTAATAAATTTGGTGCTCTAAAACACTTATTGCAACAGAATTTATAGCTATAGACCAATTCAAATCCCTTACGGGATAAATAAAGGTTTAATCTGGTTAATCTGGTTTCAAGATCTTTGTACTGCTGTCAACATCTGCAATTTTTATGAATGAAGGAAATCCAGAAAGCTTAGTCTAATGAACAAATACACAATGTTTTGCCTGTGAACACATAGACTTGAAATCACAGCCCACGTAAAACATATGTGTAATTTGCATAATGTTAATCATCGGTCTCCGTCGCAATTTTGGTAGTGCGGCACTCCACTGAACTCCCAGTTATAAAAAATAAAGGTAAAGAGGTTAAGCGCTGATGGTGCATATACTTCTTTAGAGAGTCTCTCTGCACAATTAACACAACAGCACAGCAAGCCATGTATTTTTTTCAACAGTGGCATGAAAGGGAAAAGCTCTAGAACTAGACAAGGTGACACCTTGCAGACAATAAGTGCTGGCTGTCACCCAAAGCAGCCATGTTCTTACTGTTACCACAGTTTTTGGCCGCGGCTTCCCTTTTTTCGACCCTGAAGGTTACTACTTGCTTTAAATACCTGCCCAATATTTTATAGGCTGTATGTCACTCAAATTGAATAATTGATCATAAAAAAAATCTGCAAAAATATTGATAGAAAAAATGTAGAAAAAGAAAATGTAAGACATTCACCAGAAGACATTGACTAAATATATATGTCTATATATGTATATTTATGTGTGAGAGAGGTTTTGTAATTTCTCCACATTTTGTTATCCAAAAGGAAACGAACCGCAGTATCAAGAACAGTGAGTCAAACGCTTTGTTATTGAATGACATGTTGTTAACATGACATGTTATTAGATGTTTTATAAATATTATCTACTTTTATGTCATTTTAATTTAATTTACTGTTCGGCTGTATGATTGAGGATCTCATCAAAAAAATCTAATCTAGTGTTGTTTTTTAGTGCAGTTAATACTATGCGTAAAGTACTCATCTTTGGAGCCTTTCTGCTCAAGAGCAAGTAAAGAGAAATTGGTTGGTTGCTCTGGTTTATCACAATAAAGCTCTCCTGTTTTTGTAGGTTGCCTCAGCGGCTGTGGTAGAGTCCGGCTCTCGACACAAAAGGCGTTCTAAACGGGTAATTGTTTCATGTTCAGAATTGCAAACCCCTGCCAAAATGTTTTGCTGCAAGTAGAAATTATTAAATTTGTATATTTGATAAATATTCTTTGTTCAACAGGAGCTTCTGGTGCGCAACAAAAGAAGATGGGTTTTGTCTACAATTGAATTAAAAGAGGAGCAGCCTGGACCATACCCCACTGAAATTTCAAAGGTGGAGACCTCAGTTTGTAAAGGAATTTACTAATAGTTCTATCTTCCAGCTGGGCCAAACATGCAAATAATAACAACCTGTTTTGTGTTTTGGCACTAGATGTTCAATAACATGTCAGGATCATACAGTGAATTCCGCATAAGTGGAATGGGTGTGAATGAGGACCCGAAGGGCGTGTTCAAAATTGATCCAAGAACTGGGTCTGTGATTGCACTGAAAAAAATTGACAGAGAGAAGCACAAAAAATTCCACGTAAGCCAATACAAAAATTCCAATACCTCTGGTGGTGACTACACTTTTTATGCATTTTTTTGTTAATTGATTTTCGAAATAGTTCTAAGAGTATTTCTCCCCACAGATTAAGTTTGATATCTACGACTATCGGACAAACGAAAAAATTGACAAAGCACTCGCTTTTGATGTAGAAGTAATGGACATCAATGACAATGCACCAAAGTTTTTGGACACTCCCATTGTCATCAATGTGGCAGAAAATTCACCAGAAGGTGAGTATACAGCTGCATAAATGACTCATACAAAAATTTCCACCTTCATTCACTGAGGATCACACGTCAAATAAATGAAAAAAAAAAAAGTCACAAGTCTATGGAGGAGTTCAAGCGTAAAGGTTTAAATTAAAGCAAGAAAATTACCATTTCAAACCAGGTCTGCATTTTTAATGCTGTCTTCTACAGTCATTTGGTGTACTTTTCTCCTGTTACCCTTCCTGCTTTTTCATAACATATTCACACCTTTTTCTGCTCTTAACCTCTTGAAGGGTACTTGCCAAAACCGATGCAGGTCGTTGACATAGATAAGGAAAACACATCAAACTCTGAAATCGTAGTCAGTAAGATTTCACAGAACCCACAAGAGCCCATGATCAATGTGAAGCAGCTCGATGGCAGAACGGCCCAGCTCACTCTGGATGGATGTTTCGACTACGATGTAAGACTGCGTAATGTATCATGCCTACAGCAGTGGGCAGCTACATGCATACAGACATGCACACATATGTAAGCATCTTAATTTTTTTTTGTTTGTTTCAGAAACACAAGAAGTATGAAATTGTTCTTCAAGCAAAAGATAAAGGCACTCCGTCTCTTTCCTCCACTACTGTTGTAACTCTCAATATATTAGACTCAAATACTCATCAACCGGTGTTTAAAGACAGAAAGGCAAATATTTTTTATAATTATTATGATCAATTAAGTTGTTTTTTTGGAGTGATTTATGATGTTAAAAGTTGAAAATGTTGTCTTTTCAGTATGCAGGTTCAGTGAATGAATCGGCCACCATGGACAATGTTTTGAGAGTTTCAGTAGAAGACAAAGACACCCCTGGAACTCCTGGTTGGCGTGCTGAATACTTTTTTATTTCAGGGAATGAGGAAGGAAACTATAAAATAGAAACTGACCCCGACACGAATGACGGTATTTTGAGTGTCATCAAGGTAATAGTGCTATTCTCATGACATTGCATTGATTTACAATGGGCAAAGTTAAAGAGGCTAAACAAAGTTTTATCATTTCTTATAACAGCAGCTGATCTAATGTTGACCAACTTCTCCGTCTCTTCCAGGGGAAGAAATGCGAGAGGACAACTTATACTAACGTGCAGATCGGTGTGAGGAATAAGCAAAAAATTTTCAGTTGTAAAGGTCCATCACAACCAAAATCGGATCCACCAGAAGATTCAGTTAACATCACAATGAAAGTGTTCGATGTCAATGACGCACCTGTGTTTAGAAACAGTCCAAAAAAAACATTTCAGAAGGAGGAGGATGAGCCAGGAAAGTTGATGTTCACTCCAGATGTTTATGATGTCGACTCTGATGTGAACAACATCAGGTTAGTGTCTACATACTTTATTCTTACGGGCCCATTGCCACGTTGTTAGTAAATCCGGGCCCATGCTAGATTCTTTTTAAGCAGTTAGTGATATTGTGATATAGGATTAAAAAGATGATGATTTAAAAAAAAGAAATGTAATACATGAATTCATGTGACCTTTTGTTATTAGTTATCATTAACTTATACTATAACAAAACTTCTCTGATAAACTTCTTTATCCAACAACTCGGTTATCAGACTGGCAAAAATGTTTAACGGCTGAAATATTTTTCAGTTGAGAAACTAAAATTATCAGATCTTTCTGGCAAACTATGAAAATAACTGTTAAATCTAAACAACTGCAAATGTGTTTCAGGAATGTCTGTACAAAATGTTTAATACTTGGTAGTAGTAATCATTGACTCAGGTTTGACATACATGCATAACTCCTACAGCTTATGCATTAGTTTAGCTGTACTCATTAATAAAGCATCACACCTCTTATAAGTAAATACCTGACTACCTGTCACACAGTGTTCATACAGCTTTTTTAAGAAAAAAATTCATAAAAAAAAAAAAAATCATGCAGCCCGAACCAAAAATTTGCTGACACTTAAAACCTTTATAAAAACTTGAATTGTTAACGTAAATGTTATTCCAAAAAATCAACTTGACAACTTGACAACTTTTCATGTATATTGGCAATGTATTTTTAAAGTTACCTGCTGTTTATTATACCTTTAATTTTATGTTTTGGTCTTGATAATTGATTGCTTGTTATTGTTGAGTCCAGAAGCCATAAAAAAAGACAAATGAATGTTTCATTTCAAATACTAAAATATGTCTAGTTTATATGAGTGATTATGTAGATGAAACACTAGATAGTGTCATAAAACTATAAAATTAGCTTTTTTTTTAAACTTTCAAGACTTTGTATAATCTCACTATATACTATTAAACTAATTTCAGCATGTAATTAGTAGCTCAGACAAAGCCTGGTGTTCTATATCTTGGTTAGATTTTTGCCACTAATATGAACAAAGGTACAGTTTGCTTCACTACATTTCAGTTGTTTCAGTTTAAATCTTCTTCTTCATGCTTATTTATCCTAATGTGATTAGGTATGTGCTGTTACATGATCCAGCTGATTGGATGAAACTTGATCCGAAAACAGGAAAAGTCACAGCGGTGAAGAAGATGGACAGAGAGTCGCCCTATCTTAATGGCACAAGCATTTACACAGTCCTCGTGGGTGCCATAGATGATGGTATGAAGTAGCTCTAATTTATATCCTAATCAAACACAGACTGGATACAAAACTCCCCTGGTAAAATAAATGTCTAGATTAATGAGAAGCTTTTTTTTTTAATATATTCTTTGATGTGGTTATCAAGGTGAGCCTCCCACCACTGGTACAGGCACTGTACTGATCCACCTGGGGGATATTAATGACAACACCCCCCATCTGGTCAACAAAGGTGTCATTTTGTGTGGAAATAAGAACAACACCGTTATGGTGCCTGCCAGGGACGCAGACGTCCATCCTTTCAGTGGGCCTTTCTCATTCTACCTGGGGGGTGAAGACAAAACTCTGAAGGAACGGTGGCAACTGAAGCCTGCCTCAGGTAAGTAAATACTTGGTAACTCTCCTTACCATGTTAAAAAACACTAACTGCAACAAGAGGAAATGGTTCTCAGAAAATCAACTATACACAGCTCTCTTTACATCTTTTACCAGGTTATGAAGCTGGACTCGTTAGCCTGAAGACACTTGCTTATGGTAACTATTCAGTGCCCCTGGTGATTCAGGACCAACAGAACATGATGGGAAAAGACACTTTAGAGGTGCAGGTGTGTGAGTGTGGACATAAAGGTGTTTGCCTTGGCCAAAAACCGGCCACATCCAGCCTTGGTCCAGCTGCCATTGGACTGTTTTTTGCAGGACTCCTCTCATTTTTGTGTAAGTATGATAATTAGAAGCAAAATTAGCACCTGTCTAAGGTTTTGGGTATCAAGTCAACATCACTCCAAGTTTTAGTATCAAGAAATTGTTTGAGAATAATATTTACTTATACATAAAACATTTTGTAATTATTGTTAGTTTTTTGTATTTTAAATAAAATTCCAACCTAATAATTTTGTGTCTGATGATTAAAAAAAGGGCATTGGCCTGTAGGAATCATACATGCTATAACTTGCTCCAGTGTTGATATGGGTATAACTACAGAAGCTGCGTAAGCTCTTTGTCTTAGTGGTTAAGGGACTCTCTCCAGTTTCGGCCACCATTGCCAACAACAATTAACAGGCAGACTGTCAACAACGCAACATGAACTCTCTATTCAGCTTTATTTTTATGTTTGTCTGCAGTGCTGCTACTACTCTTCATGTGCCAGTGTAAAGAGAAGTTGAAGCATATCCCTCTGGAGCCTGATGAGGGAAACCAGACCCTTATCAAGTACAACCAAGAAGGAGGGGGCTCTGAATGTCAGGTGTGTTGGTTGTGTTTTGATGTGCTGTGTGTACTGTCCAAAGACAGTAAGACAGTAGCACATCAAGGTATTTAAAATTGCATGAAATCACTGTTTTATAATTGGTTGTATTTTAAGCAAGTTTTACACTTGCTTAGGTTGTTTTCCTACTTTTTGCCATTCTGCCCCTCTCACCTGCCCTTTTGCCATCCAGCCACCAGAGGTCCCCATTCTTTCTTTCCCTGCTTTTAGCTGATCTATGACTTGACAAATCTATAGGATTTATTTCATATGTCTAGCTGGGAAACAGCCCATACACAGTGTTTGGAAGGGGTGAGTCATTTAAAAAAAATAGTTGGAAGGTGATTGGACAAACATCCTGTCAGTCACATTATATTACTCTTGCCGAACATATTTTTCATCAAAAAAAGCCTCTGGTGCTGTTCTTTTCTGCTTTTAATGAGCAAATGTCATCAAGTTCTAATAAAACTGCCACTATTGCACCTGCACGAATCTGTTCAGTGGCTGCCATGGTTTGCTGCCACCTCTCACTTTTGTCAAAACTGTACCACACCTATAGCTATGACCTCTTTCTCCTCAAAGAACTCTGATTGGTCTGGTCATATTCTGACCAAACTCAAACAAAATCTGGTCGGAACTTTTCACAATGGATTTGCAAGATTTAAGACTTAAAAATCTCAGCAGTCCAGATGCCTTGCAAGGTTAGCTGACCTCCAATGCCCACTGGTACAGCCGTTAATCTGTTCACCCACTAACCAGATTTTTTGATAAAGGACACACGGTTAAGGAAAATATGCAGTGTAACTCCATCAATCACATTGTTGGTCATTTCATGAGTGTTTACCTAATTTATTCTTTTGTCTCTCTAGGCTGTACCAACTCTGTTCACACCTACTTCCTATACAGATGTGACGGATGGAATAAAAATGAGCAACGTGGTAACTATCCCCCCATCTCTCACACACACACACACACACACACACACACACACACACACAAACATCTCAGTTTCCAGTTTGAATATATTTACATAAAGAAAACAGTCACTGTTTTAAAAAAAAAGTAGCTTTTAATCCTGCCAAAAAACAAGTGACAGCTTTAATCCATTAGTGACCTCATTTTGTTTAGTTTCCTCAGGTGAAGACAGAGAGAGACTGTGGTTAAGATATTATTATAGATATATGGCATTTGCACAGCACTGACTAACAAGCAGCTTAAAGGGTGAACTTTAACAATGGCATGACAGGATTAAAAAAATATCTAAGACTGTCTGAATAGCTGCAAAGAGGGATTACTGTTGCATTTAGGTTGTACTGATCATTTACTGCAGTTAATGGCAAAGCACTTTAGTAACCTTTGAATGTGAGACAGACGTTTGCAGAAATTTAGATTTGAGGGATTTATTTGATATAATGTAAATACATATAATTTTACAGTTGTTAACAATTTCTGGTTGTGCTTCATTAGGGTGGATGTTTCATTTTCTAGAAAGAAATGTTGTGACAGCATTGCCTTTTTTTGAACTTTCAGTAAATGCTTTGGTAAATTCTATCATCAAAAAAACAATCACACTTTAGACTTGTCTTCTTATTAATCTTCTCCGTCCAACTAGACGACTCAGATGTCACAAATGGCTCCAGTAATGGCCCAGGATGTGAGTGCCTACCAGAGCGCTGGGATGGGCTTTGTGAGTGAAAGATCTTTTAATATTTCCTTTTATGTG
>JAPZDZ010000002.1:18181541-18195078 GCA_029783805.1 Acanthurus tennentii
TGTGTGTGTGTGTGTGTTAAGATGGCTGAGAGGCGTACTGTAAAGTGCTCTTAATAAAAGCTACACATAAAATCCAGACTTTTCACTGATGGTCTAAATCAGTGAGTTGTACCAACTGCGCAGTGCTGACTGGTTGGCCAACCACAGTCCTATTGCAGTGAAAGGAATTTAATTAAGTGTCAGTAAAGATCAAATATAGATAAGAATGAGAACAAAATCACTGAGCTCTGCATCTGCTCTAAGCAATGAATGTCACTGAATGTTTTTTTTAAATGTTTTTTTAATAAAATAACCCCCCAATTTTTTTTTTTTTTTTAAATTTTGATTCTTCAATCCCACAGAGAGTGTACATGATTAATGGAAGTCACGTAGACCACCCAGTGTATCAACCTAACGTGTACGCCTACGAGGGACAGGGCAGCAAATGCCCATCACTGGATAAGCTATCCGTCAGCAACCTTGGAGATGATTTGCAGTTTCTGAATGATTTGGGGCCAAAGTTCAAGACCTTGGAAGGCATATGTCGCCATACAATAAAAGAAAAAAACGTTCAGATTTAAGGGACACCACTAGATTGTGACATTTTTTTCAGCCAACCATGGTTCTCTTCACTCCTGGGGTTAAACATTTGGATTTTGTACTTAAGCATCTCATATTCAGAACCAGCTGTCCAATATCTGGCTCTGACTTTCTTGTATTTAGAGCCAGATATTACTACACATGTATCCATGAAACAGGGATTATGTAGCAGAGACTATATATTTTGCATGCTGAAAGTTGGAAATTATGCAATGCACAAACTGTCATGCTCTGGTGACCTTATGACGTTTTGTAACTGACTGGGTGTTTTCCTTACTGTTGTTTTTTTTTTTTTTTTTTTTACTTGATACATAAGAAGTTATCACTGATTCATCTCAGTGATTTCAACAGATCCGGAGGGTTTCGTCATAGCAGTATTTTTTAATGTTTTAAGTTCATGTGTGGAAGCTTGGATAAGTTAAAGTACATAAGATTTATGATCAGAGTAGAAGAGACTATTTCTGCCAATTACTTTTTCAAAATTAATCCTTTGTTATCCTTGTTAAGCACCAGCATAAATCTAACTGGTTGAAGTCATAGTTTCACAGCAACTGGTTGTTGTTTCTACTGGAGACCATAAATCTTAGTGGCTTGTCGGTAAGGATCTTGTAATACAGTGGAATGGACTGTGCTTTGTTTTCTTAAGGGCAATTTGCAGCTGTTATTGAAACAAGCATTTTTCTTATACAAAATGTAATGTAATTTTTGCCAGAAAAAAAAAAATGTTTGATATAATTAAAAGACATGCTAGTAAAAACCTAAGTGGTGAAAAGTTTTTTTCTTATGAGAAGAGGGGGGTGTTTTACTAAGGGAGCAACTGTAACAAAAAAAAAAAAAATCTTGCAGCATAACTCATCCACCATGTCACAGTGTTAAGGTCATGTACGCATTCAGTCATTTGAAAGTTTGATTTTTTTGACCACTGTAATTACATGTAGTTATCATTATTATTTTTAACTTGACAAAACTAGTTTAACCTACAGACAACGCCATCAATCATAGAAGATGAATAGGTTGTAAGCAAGGGAGTGATGACAGCAGAAATGCCATACAACTTGACAGAAGGGACAGCAGGTTGAGTCAGGTTGGCTGTTTTTTCACTCTTGTTATACAATTCAGGTGATAATCCCACCTATCATTGTTCAGAATACTCAAGCTTATTTCTGAACACTGTTTTTAAAAGCAGCAAGCTGTCAACAGATTTGTTATTATACTACAGACTGCACATCTACATAAATGTTTTGTTATGACCAACGCCCTGTGACAATCTTCTGATTGTGCAGGCTTTATTTGAATCATGATCCAGTTTTTTGGCTTCGTGTTCCTGCTGTAAGCTGTTACTGACAGTTTCGCTGCGCGTCCCTTTGCTGAAGTGGCAGAACTTGTTTTTTGTTACTGGCGTGGCACGGAAGGTAATAAGCAAACCTCACTTTTGTCTACCCTGGTTAAACCCACATACACGACTTACAAACAAATTAAATACACATCAAATGTGCATTTGTTGTGCCCTTAAATAATCGGGAATAGTAAGGGAGAATGATGAAGGAAGACAACCACACACAGCTCTCGCCTTCACTCGTCTGTATTGAGTCACATAAACAATGCAAACAAAACGCACAGTATATTTTCCCAAAGTACGAACACATTCGGTTTCAGGACCACACTTACCGCAGTGTATCTTTTAAACATCTTCTAAATTATTTAAATATCTTTTAACGAAATTTTATATGAAATACATTTTTGACCTTTTTAACTTATTCTTGATGTCACATGAACTGTTAAGGCTTTTACCGTGTTAAAAATAACCACTCAAACCTTACAGCACAAATATATAGCATGAAGATAACAGCGGCTAACTTACATGTAAACAATGGCGAGACTACGGGGTCTCCGGCTGCGGCTAGCTTACACAATGTCCGTGCCAATTATAAACTCTTTATAGTACAAAACGCTATTTTTTCTCCATATGAAACCACAGTTACACAGAAAAAATTGTAAACAACATGTGTTCATAAGTTCAAAGTGCTTGGTGTACTTAAACTACCTTAAATAAAGGGGAATAGTAAGGGAGGAGGATGAAGGAAGACAACCACACGCAGCTCTCTCCTCATTCGTCTGTATTGTTCGAGGGAGAGGAGCGCGATCCCCCTACTGGAGCCCTGAGGCATTACCAACAGATCAACGAATAATTAACCCACACAAACAAGGATCTGCATCTGCCATCTACATTGCTCTTTTGTATCAATGACTGATTCAACAGTATTTTCAGTGACTAATAAACACGATATTCTACTAATACATTATAGAACAAAAAACAAAATTACACATACTGAACATAGGACACTGTAATAAGAAAAGAATGAGATTAGTTCAAATGAATTACTTTTGCCTGAAAATGATTTATTCTTTCTTACACACTACCTTTTACACATTCACTTTGAGTTTGGGTTACATGTTGGTACTTTAGACAACAGCAAGATATCTTAAATACATGGGAGTAATAATAACACAATGCTTAAAATATGATGAATACCAGAAGTTACAAGGAAACATGAAAGTAACTTCAATTGTCAATTAATCATGGAATTAAAGTTTAGGTTAAATCTTAACAAAATCAAACTGAAGTGATGTTAAAAGCTGAAATAAATTCAAACAATTGAAACTGTAGTCCACACTAAAACAAATCAAAGCTTCCTTCCGTCTGATCAAGCAAGTGTTTTGCCAAACTGCAGTCTTAGTCACACAAAAACTTGGCAGTCAGACTTTCTTTTCCAAGCAATGACAGAAAGCTTTCAAGTCTTTATTACTGTTCTTAAGAAGTGATCTTATAAAGCTAATAACCTAAAGGCAAAAATTCGACAAAAGATCTGTACACTACTATAATAATGGAGAATGAAAGTGAGCATTGTTTTGATCTAACTGAAGTCATAGCTCAGGAGCTCTTCGAGCCTTAGTTGGATGTTTTTTTGTCTGATTCTTGCCTTTACTTTGCTTTTTGATCCAGCAGTTTAGCAGATTCTTGGTTGAGCGTGCCTTACACCCTGTTTGTCAAATGGCGTCGTGGTTGCCTACTTCAGTGCACATTGTTTTTGCTTTGCGTGTCACTGGCCGGAACCAGTAGCTCATTACACTTCAACGCATCACTTGTATTTTTCCCAGTAAGTAAAACACTGAAAATGATTCACTCTCACCCTTCCCTGTTGACGTACTGCAGAAGTTTTGTTGATTAGATTGTGCTGATTCCACTGCTCTCTCACAATAAAGGTCAGTGTAAGCAATGCTTTTTATGAACTGTCAGTCTTCCTGTTGTTGGTCAGCATATTTTCAGTGCTATCACAATAAGTACATGCAAAAGGAGACACACAATGAGTTGACTATGTTCATGAACTACAGATAAGCACTGAACAATTTAGCAGGACTGGTGAAAACCAAAGATACAAAGGAGCATGAAATAACATGTAGCTCCAAATCTCCTGATGAATTATCATGGAAATAAACAAAATTTGCTCAAGTCGTAGTAAAATAAGATGAGCAAGAGTAAAATAGTTATACATACAGCATGCTGTGACTGAAATGTCCTTTATAACATGCAATTTAATCCCTGACCCAACATTTAAGGGTCATTCACAAAAAAATGTATTAGTTTTTCTCTCTTTCTTCTCTTTGGGTGCACTGTATTAGCACATACAATAATAACTTCTTTCCTTATAAGATACTGTGAATTTTTTGCCTCTTAGACTCAGATACGGTACAGTAAGTACAGTAAGAAGGACAATAAGAAATACAGAACATACAACTAGAGACAACTGCCAAGGATAACTGGGATAACTTCCAAGAAACAATTTGTGTGTTATCCACTGGCATTAAAATGTTTTAAAAGGAGTTTCAAAGCGGAAATAACCAGTCCTCAGGCCTAAAAATACTGCCAGATCTGCTCAAAGGTCAGGTGTAGAAGGTAAATTTTGTTTTATCAGAGACAATTAAATGTGCATATCTCAGTAGATCTTAAAGGAACACAATAACAGCTACTATAAATATCCAACACAAGTGCTGGGGTTATTATTAAATAAACATAACTCGAAAAATAAAAATGGACTTTAGTTTTTTTGATGGGTCATAAACTTAAACAGAATATGATAATGATAAATAAAGATAATAATTATCAACCTCTCTCTCTCTCTCTCACACACACACACACACACACACATCTGAGATGTAGTCTATTTTGTAAATGCCAAGACCAGACCTATTTTATGTTATGTCTTCAATATACAGAGGCTGATAAAAGTAACATCTTGAAGTCTACGGAGACCAAAAGTATTCAGAATTCAATGAATCTGTCTGAGGTAATCATGCAAACATAATTGAACACAATCATAATCATGAAATTGTTAAATTGTTTTTGATTTTTAACTCAATTCATTTTAATGAAATGTTCGTTTCAAAATAACTAGAGCAAGCTAGCCAGACCAAAATAAAAGACTGACACAACCGGTTCTGTCCTGTTCATCTTGACTGACAGTGACCCTTTGATAAAAGCTGTCAGTATGATAGACAATCACTGTCACTGGAAAAAACTGGGCTGTAAATGAAAAAAACAGACTTTGGAAGGACATTTAAAATTAAGAAACAGGCAATATAACAGTGAAACTCTTGTTTTGTGATAAAAAGGCTTAAAAAACAGCACAAATATTTAAATAACATAACGTTCTGATTATTTATTTAATGTTTATTTCATATTTTGAACACTTTTGAAACCCAATGGTTTTTTTAATTTATCTAATAGGGTTTTATATTATATGCTTTCATGTGTTTTAATGCAAATTACAGTTTGTATTTGATTGTGTTTTTTACTGTGCATCACTGAGAGGCACCTCTTATCCTTGTCAGAAATTTAGCTAATTTCGCAAAAATAGTGTTCATTGTCAAATTCAGTTAAGCTCTCATAACAAACGACATTTCACTTTATATATGTTAAGATATGCATGCAAACAAACTCACAATTTGTACATTCCCAGCCACTATGAAGATTTCAAGATAGACTTTATGGTTCAGGAGAAACTTTTTAAGGCCCTCCCACTCATAGGTGTACAGCCAAAGCTAACACTGCATGACATTTGTTCAGGAGCATTCAAGGAAAGGTCTCTTATTTACTACAACACACAATCTCAAGATGAAACTTCTCTGTCTCTGCGTGATGTTGGTGAGTGTTTTTTGTTTGTGGCACTTTGTCTAGATGGCAGGGTTCAAAATATTTTATGCAATGCTTACGTTCTGCCTTTTATACCAATGTGCCTGAATGTTTCTATTAATTCTGTTTTATTTTCAGCTGATTCTAACAACGTGAATTAGGGAAGATTTCTTTTTTTAACCAGCATGAGAAATGTTTTCTATCACTAACCTTGAATTGAACAACATTTTAAAAATGACAGTTAAGGTACAAAGGGAGATCTTTTCTCTGTTGGTCAAGGAAAAAACAGATATGATATTAAGACAATTTGGTAATCACAAATGAAAATATTTCCTCGTGACAACTATGTCAGCAGATGCAGGCTATTTCTGTCAGCATTAATCCCTTCTATCTTGACAGTTTTGCTGTGAAAGAGAGGCACACAGCTTGAGTGACTTATATGACACAATATGTTGTTTATGCCATTTGAGGACTTTCAGTAATTGAAACAAAAGATGCAGTTTGCTGACTTCCTGAGGTAGCATGAGGTTATAGGATTTGTTTATTTTAATATAAATTAGCCACTAGTGTCAGTGGAAATTAATCATAGTTAATGGAGGAGCTGATGCACCAAAGTTTAACTCACGTTTTATATATATTCTTTCACACTGTGCAAACGATGTTAGCTAGGGAGTTGGCAAATTTACAAAAGCACTATGCTCAGATTAAAATTACAGATTTATCTATTTGAAAATTGTTGGAAATGTGCAGTAGCATAGGTACACAGCTCAAAAAATAAAACAAAATAAAAAGGGTCGTTTTTAGACGTTATAATGTTAAAATGTCAAACTTTTTGCCTTTAATCCAAAGAAATGTAATGTTTTTGCAGTGTTTGGGAGTCAACAAGTCATATTCAGAAATTTTACGTCGACATAAAAGAAACTGGATCATTGATTCATTTAGTATTGATGAAGGCTATAAAGGAAGGTTTCCATATTCTCTGGGAAAGGTTAGTACCAAACAAGTCATAATGCAAAAATATGAATAGCACATATGACAAAATTCTGGGAGATCATTCCAAAATTTGCTGCGTATGTGCTTTGACTTCCTACAGATTGATGTTGAGAACGAATTCACCCTTTTCAAGATAGAAGGTCAAGGAGTTGATGAGGAACCCAAAGGGATACTAAAAATCAACGAATACACAGGGGAGATTACTGTCCATGGCCCTGTGGACTATGAAAAATACCAAGTTTTTAAGGTTAGAGGGAATTTGTTAACACTGTGTATATATATGAGAGTGTGTTTGTTAAGAATGGTGGAAGTGTTTCATGTTTGAAAATTGTTGCCTTTACATTACAGCTAAAGTTTCAGGCCTATGATGGAAAAAAAAACATACTAGACACACAGCTGGGCGTTGAGATACGGATAGAGGACAGAAATGACAACCCTCCAAAGTTTGACGCTAAATGGTACGAGATCAGCATCAGAGAGGCGACAGAACAAGGTAACTAACAATTTTCCAATGTCATCAATACTAATACTATCATAAACTTGTACTTTAAATTAAATAAAACTGCTTAAATCTCACAGTGACCATATATATATATATATATATATGTATATATATATATATATTTTTTTTTTTTTTTTTTTTTGCTGACAGGCACTGGATTGATTACCCTTAAAGCAAGAGATTATGACACCGATATGAATGGGAAATTTAATTTTACAATAGTCTCAGTTACTCCGACACCACATGATTTGGAGTTCGGCTTAACAACAAACTCTGTCAGTCAAACTGCGACCATTAAATTTAAAGGATGTCTGGACCACGAGGTGAGAGGACTCAAGGCTTAATGACACAATTCTTGAATCAAAAATATTTAACATGTTCATTTTGGAGCTTTCAACTTCTTGCATTAGATTAAAAAGGCAAATTTAAATTTGTTTGATATAATTTTATCTAAAGTAATTGTGGTTTTTGACTAATAAGAAAGCAGAGAAATACACAGTTATAGTGGAGGCCAAAGACCAAGGAGAAGATATACAGCTCTCCAGCTCATGCACCGTCATAATCAACATTGAAGATGGAAATAATCACCCTCCTGTGATCACAGGACAAACAGTAAGCAATTACTTCTTTCACTTACCTCGAGAAAGGAAATGACAGCTGTAGCCCATAATAGAAGAGTCAATATATAAAATAATAAAAAGTTATGTTTTACCTTAGGGCTCAGGGCAAGTGAAAGAAGGAGAGGAAAATGTCCTTGTTTCACGTTTGCAAGTCACAGACGAAGACACCGCAGGTACGGCAGCCTGGAGAGCGAAATATCAAATCCATGGTGAAGCAAGTAACTACTTCAGAATCACTACTGATCCTGAGACAAATGAGGGACTGTTGTACGTAGAAAAGGTATTTTGTTTGTGATCCTTTACAGTATAAGTTGATTTTTTCAAGTCCAGTGATTAATAGCAGTGACTCCATATCTTAATTTCTTTAACAAAGGCATTTCAGTAAGCAATATAGTGTGTGTAGGTAAATGTATGATGATCTTTAAGGCCCTAAAAATGATCAAAATAATGGTGTATGATGGCGTGAATGTCAGTATGTCTTCAACCAGTGTTTTCTTTTTCAGAATCTGGATTATGAAGACAGCCCTCAGAAGAATGTGACTATCACTGTAGAGAACGAGATCCCTTATCACTCATGCAAAGTGATAAGTCGCAGTGGCACAGATTTGTGGGAGGTAGTCACTCTTACTGGTGCCACTGGTACTGGTGCAACTGGTACTGGTGCCACTGGTGCTGGTGCCACTGGAGCTGGTGCCACTGGTGCTGGTGCCACAATAGGTGGTATGACTGGAAAAGAGACCATGACTCAGTCCACTTACACAGTGACAGTGACTGTGGAGGACGTCAATGAGCCTCCAATCTTTGACAAACCTAACCAACAAGTTTCATTGGGCGAGAATCTTGAGGAGGGACAGTATTTGGTGACATTTACAGCTCGAGACAATGATATCAGCGCTGAAAAACCATTTATGTAAGTCATGAAGATGAAAGATCGTACTTCATTAATTTGTCAGTGCAGAACTTGAAAATGTCCAACACAGCACATATGTGTGTTTCAGATACACTGTAGGAGAAGATGCAGCTGGCTGGATTACAGTTGACAGCCTGACAGGAAAGGTAACCACATCAAAGCCTATAGACCGAGAGTCACCTTTTGTGAAGGACGATATCTACGTAGTCAAAATATATGCCACTGACGATGGTATGAACTGAAGCTGTTATTACATTCTGTGTACAGTATTTAATCAATCACAACTTTTTGTCACATTACCAAGAAAATGTACAACAAGTGTTTTTGGTCTCCAGGCAAACCTCCAATGACAGGTACCGCAACCCTGAGCATCCATATCAGCGATGAGAATGACAATACTCCAACCCTGAACGTTAACATACTTCACATGTGTCAATCTGATGGACCCTCTATGGCCAACATCACAGTCTCAGACTTGGATGAGGAGCCCTATGGTGGACCTTTCAGCTTCAAGCTCCTCGGAGGCGTTGAGGGCAAGTGGAGGGTTGAACCCCGTCAAGGTGAGCTCTCATTCTGACAACTCCTCCTGAGCCAAGGTCATAAAAGTCCCCTGAAAATGTCACTGCAATCAAGTCAACCTCTGAGTCTAGCTTATGCAATACATCACAATGAATCCTTACAATATGTCACTTTGTTTTGTATGTTCAGGGTTTTCAGTCAACCTTGTGAAGGAGAACACAGTTCATTCAGGAGAATTTAAGTTGTTGCTGGAAGTGTCCGACCTTCAGCATAAGAGCTCTGTACACAATCTGTCAGTTACTGTATGTGACTGCTTGAACACAGCGAGGCCAAACTGTCACCTCCTCAAAGCTTCTGGATCCAAAGTAGGGGTGGGAGCACTTGGGATAGTTTTTTCCAGCATACTTCTGCTTGCAGGTAATACACATTTCCAATTTTTTTCTTTATTTTCAAGCATAATATATAATAGATCTTAAAAAAAAAAAACCCACAAAAATAATTTAAACATTTTGTATTATTGTCAAGAGTTCGACCTTAAAAAATTAATAGTCTCATTTTAAAAAAAAAACACTACAGAAATAAATCTGTGTGTATCTTTGCATCCTAGGTATGTTGCTTTTGGTTTTTCTGCTGTCTTGTAAGAACAAGAAAATGGAAATTCCAAAATGTCCAGAGCAACATCTGATAATATGCAACACTGAAGAACCAGGAACCGACTGCAAAGTAAATACCTTACTTACAAACTAACCAGTGCTTGATTTTTATTATTGAAGGATAATTCAAACATCCAAACACAGACACTGTATTTTAAGAAATAGTTAAAAAAGCACTTTGAATTAACAAGTAATTAAAGTTAAATTTCTCTCCTTATTCCTATAGAAGTAGTATTGTAAATGCTAAAATGAATAGAAATAAAACTGTGATTGTTGCTGTAAAAACTTAATATTTTGCAATAAAATTTACAATAGGTGGCTTTTGAGTCATTAAATCAAGGACACATCAAGACTATGCAACAACAAATGCAGGGAACAGTTCAAGTTCCAGCAATGACACTAAAGCAAGTAAGTAATTAAAAAAAAAACAGATAAATTTGAATGTGTGTAGGATTTTGGGCTCTCTATTGGCATAAATTGGATATAACATTACAAAATATATATTTATCGGTGCGTTATTACCTGAAAATAAGAATCTTTGCATTTTTGTGACCTTAAACCGTTCTTATCATGACTATAACTTAAATGCTTGAGGATTACTTTACTCTGTGAGGAACCTTCCTGAGCAAAAAAAGTATGTGACTTAATGGAACAAATTTACAATTTCAACAAATACAGTCCAACACAACCAATGATTAATTGATCCTTCTAAAAAGTACTTTCATAGCAAAAGTTTGATATAACTTTTCCCTTTGTGCCATTAAACTTCACCATCAAAATTAAAAAATACAGAATTCCAATAAGTCATATGTTATTTCGTTACAATAGACACGAGCACTGCAGTTCACTCTGCATATCACACCTTCCTGCTGCTAAATACGCACTAGCAAACCAAGCCCTGGCAAATTTTTTAAAAAGTACATATTCAGAAAGGTTTGAAACACAGTTTTTTAATTTACATTTTCAGAATTATTATTTTTTTTATTGTTTAAAGTACTAAACTTATATATAGTTATAGAAAGCTATGATATTTTGAAGTTTAATAATTCAACTTTATCTTAAAAGTTACTGTATTCAGATTAACCAGAGAAATTTTATATTTTCCAGGTAACTGGGGCATCGTCAACTCTGAGAAGAAGTCACCAGGACTCAAACTTTTTATACAAGGTACTGCAATCAACAATTAGTTGAGAGTGTTGTTTTTTTCCCCATACAGTTTGATCTAATATTTCACATTTGCTGTTACTGACTAAATAACTAAAATATACAACGATCTGCTTTTTATTTTCTGGAGTATTCTTAAAGTTTTGGAACACAGTATTTTTATTTACATTTTCAGCAAGGAATGCATGATATTTGGGCTGTCAGTTATAGATTCGCCACGAAATTCTAAAAGACGGACTTGACGGACTATGCCATTTTTTTATTTTTCAATGTATTTAAAAGAATATACATAAAGCAAGATGGACATATTAGATATTTTTGAAATACAGGCTCCTGCGCTCCACAAGAGGAATGCAGGAGTTTCAAGGAACAAGAGTTGTAATGTAGAAACAATGTACAAAACTCTAAAATCTATGGTACTAAATTTCTTTTAATTATTATTATTTTAATATTATTATTATTACTATTATTTATTGTTTAGGGTGCTACACTTATCTATAGTTTTAGAAAGCATTGGCGTTTTAAAGTTTATTAATTCAACGTTTTAAAAGTTACTGTATTCAGATTAACCAGTGAAATTTCATATTTTTCAGGCAACTGGCACATCGTCAGCTATGAGAACAAGTCACCAGGACTCAAACTTTTTATACAAGGTACTGCAATCTACATTTAATTGAGGGTGTTATTGTTTTTTCCCACCATACAGTTTGATCTAATGTTTTACATCTGCTGTTACTGACTAAATAACTAATATCGTACAACGATCTGTTTTTTATTTTCTGGAGTATTCTTAAAGTTTTGGAACATAGTTAATTTATTTTTTTGGCATTGAAATTATGATCCTTTGGCTTCCTGTTAAAGATTGGCCAGAGAATTCTAAAATACAGACTCTATCTTTTTTTGAGATTAGTTAAAAAAAATAAAAATTAATAGCTGTATTACATGTATTTTATAGTGACAACTGGACACTCATTTAAATAATTTTATAAAAGTGGGCTGTTGTCATGGCTTCACATGTTTGTTTTTTCAACAGTTGATAACTGACTCTGAATATGGACAGTCACAAAAGGAGCACAGGAGATTCAAGGATGAAGAGATGAAATGCATGAACTATGTGAAAATTCAAAACTCTATGGTACTGAATCTAAATTTATTTATTACAATTATTATTAAAGTAGCAGTAGTAGTATACACACTAGTATACTTAATTTTTAATGTACTATTGTACATACTTTTACAAAGCTGTGACATTTTAAAGTTAATTAGTTTGACTATATTTCAAAGTTACTGCATGGGTATTTACTATCTGAATTTTTAAAAAAATTTCAGGCAACAGGGACATCATCAACTATGGGAACAGGACACCAGAACTTAAATTTTAATAACAAGGTGCTGCAATCTCCAATAATATGAACACTTTTACAGTGGTTTTATTTTTAAACTTTGTATTTGACTTCTGGTGTTATTGACTGAACAACTAAAGTCACACCAAATCTGCTTTTAATTTCATAGAATTTGATGCTGGGCAGTGGATATTCAGAAATCCATGGCATTGTTGTCCGACGTGAACTCCTGCTCAAAGTTCTTAATATGGTAATGACAAGAACTAAATTAATCCTAAATGCCAAGATAATTATGTTTCTGTTTTAAAAATGTGTTTTTTTTCTTCACTGTATGATGTAGATGCTGGGCAAACTCCAGGCACCAGGAGTGGAGTTAGGTGATTATGATCCTCATGTGTACGCTGAGGAGGGAGACCAAGAAACCAGTTATGAGTTAGAAGCCATCTTAAACCCTGATGATTCCTTTGACCCTGACTTTGATCCAGACCTGTATTCTAAGTTCAGTGCTCTGGCCTTAATCTGCATGCCTTGTGAAAGCACTGCCTACACTGCAGAAACCTCCTGTGTAATGGAAAAATTTGAGACAACGACTCTGATCCAAGCAGAAAGCCAAGAAACTTATGTGGGTTCTCAATTACATTTCTGAAATGTAAACATTTTTTGAGCAAGTTACCAGTCAAAAATTAGAAATTTTACTTGAATATGATATTGAAGTGCTTTTGGCATGGTCTTTATGGTGACTCAGTAAGTTCTGCTACCTTTAGCAACAACTAAAAGTTATCTTTATCTTCTCTGGATTCTGTATATGTGGATGGCAGTGAAAAAAAAATTTATGTAAGAAAATCTAAAAACTATAACTGAGCTGACACCAGGCACATATTACCATAGTTCAAAAATCACATTACACAAAAGATACCCTTCAGAATCTCTACTTTGTGGTAGATATTACACTAAAAACGGAGAACTTTTACATTTATTCTACATTTTCTACATTTATTTTAGCTTTGACCAGTGTTTACATATGGAATTATGTACATACATATACTTTGTTTGTTTCTATAGT
>JAPZDZ010000002.1:18243080-18257529 GCA_029783805.1 Acanthurus tennentii
ATATATATTGGTGCAGTTTTTAGTTTTTAATGCAGGACTTCTTTCCTGTAAGCAAGTGATGGTATTTTTTCTCTTTACTTCCAGATTCTACAGTATGTTTGTCTAATACGCTTATCCACCTTTGGGAGAAAACGTGTGATTTCCTGAGCTGAACTGTTTTTCTCTGCCAGCCAGAGAGAGTTTGAGTCCGTGTGTTGACTGGCACAACATGAAAAGATAAAATACAATATGCTGCTAAAACATCAAGTAAAAAATATTAGAAAAAGCAAGGCAGTTTTTTTTTTTGTTTGGATTCTTTGTTGAGCCCGAGTAAACAGTCATTGATCGGCTGCTCTGTGTTTTCTGCAAAATACTGCATGAGTTCAAAATGTTGTCAAGCATTTGCATGGATGTTACCTAATCAATTGATGATTCTTCAGTTCGGAAGTGTTTTTGTCATCTCAGTCCTTTCTCTTATGTTCTTGCCACCTCGTCAAAAATTTCATCTGATGAAACCTAAAGCAAGCGCTGTGGTTCGACTTGGGAGGCAGACTGCTTTGGGAATTGAGGGAGTTAAAAAAGAAAGCCGCCAAAAGTGGAGAAAAGACACAAAAAATGCAAATATGGAAAAAGTGAAGGAGTAAACTTTTTGTTTACCAGAAGTGTGCGTATCGCTGAAATAATTGCCAGGAAGAAAGATGCAAAAAAGGTGTGTCAAGTGTGACCTAATTAGCCACAGCAGAGACTTTAACTGCTGCAGACTGTCTCTCAAGTGAATTGCAAACGGAGGGAATGCAGAACTGAGCAACCTGTGCGAATCAATGCAGAAAAACAGGCTGTTTCTCCATTTTTTTTTCCTGCAGCTTTTTATAATAGCATGCCGGTAAAATGGCATTAACAGAAGTCATAATAATATTATGGATCCCAGTCAGATAAATGGCGAGTCAGGTTAATGGCACACAGTTGATCAATACAGTCAGGAGGCAGCTCCATCGTTTGTTACACTGAGTGCAAAACTTGCTCTCTCCCACTTTCTCCTCTCTCTATTTTATTTCATACAGCTCGTCATAATCTGCTTTAATTTATTTGTTTGTACTCTTCCCTTGCTCATCTTTAATAGTATCATTAAAATGTCATACTCCTTCTCCTGTTGTCTTGGCAGCGAGGGGAAACTTTTACCCTGTAATGGGCTCGCTATTGAACATTCACTGGTAATTGAACAGTAATGAACTGTTCTGTGACCTGTGGTGTGTGAGTAATTGATTTTGAAAGTGGTGTTTGTAGGCACAATGTGTGTCTACATGTGAGCAGGCACTGTGTAAAAGGCAGCTGTTGTAACGGCTCCGGAGGGTGTTGTTACCACTCTGGCCTATAGATGGTGATGCTGCACTTCCTGTTATTGAGTGGACAAACCATGATCTCAGGTTGCTTTGGCTTTTGGAGATCAGCCCTGCCAAAAAAAAAAAGAGAGAGGGAAAAAAAGAGAGACAACTGTGGTCAAGAGCTGCAGGTGTCCAGCTATGGATTAAGGTTTGTTTTGTTGTGGTGAGGGATTAGTATGTGTCTTTGGTTTCTTTATTTAGTTGTTTTTCCTCTACTTCAAGAAACTTCTCAATTTGGTGTCTTTGCATATACAGTAATTCTTACTATTCCCTACTGTAAAAGTAGGAATTGATTCCTCCTTTAAATTTTGATCAATTGATTAGACACCCTGAAACAGCAACTGTTTAATCATACTTAAAAAACTGTAATTAAATACAGCAGACCAGTCAATTTTTAAACTTATGTTTAAGTAGATGGAGCTGCAATAAGAAAGATATTCAGGATTAAAGAGTTTGGAAGGTAACGTATTTATTGTCAACTTAAAAGAAAAAACAGAGTAGTCCACTTTCCGTATGACTGGGGGATCCCTGCGTCTTCCAGTCAACACATCAAGACAGACACTGAACCCCAGATTCTCCCTCTGGCTCTTCCACCATGTCTAAGCACGAGTCTGCTTCGTAATCATTGGAGTTTGGAGCTTAAGTATCATGATCCAAAGTAAACTGAGACATTTTCATGGCCACCAGAGGGCGATCGAGATGTTATGGCTTCACTTTTGAAGTGCTGTCATGTCGACCATCTTTATACAAGCTCAGTTGTCTGCTCTTATGTAAGCCGCTAACATTAGCAATGCAGGCTAACTAGCCAACTGTGGTCCACAGTGACCTAGTGGTCCAAAGCTAAGTTGTAGCTTAGCTAACTGCATTCAGTTGCAAGTCACATAAACAACAGCTGGTCCCTGTTTGGTTTAAAGAAACTCAGACAGTAACTCCACTAAGTTTGGCTGAAACAGCACTAAGTTTTGCCAAAAATCTCCATCCTCCTATAGTGTATAATTGAAAACTGTTTCTAAATGGCAACATTAAAAATTTAATTCTTGTATTTTGCTGTGTTGGCTTCCAACTGTGATGCTCCTCGGAGAGCTTTTAAATAATCCAGTGTTAATGTAAGAATGGGTAACATTTCAAATTAAAGTTTTATTTGAAATATTGTACCATACCAGGCTGTAAGCCACGGGACATGACAATGCTCTTTTGTCTGTGTCCTCTTCAGATCAAAGAATGCTTAGGAGTCTTTGCACAGAAAATGTAGCTTTAGCCTAAATCGCTTAGCATCATAGCATGTATGTAGCTAACATGTACAAACGTAACGACTGCAAATCAATATGCATATAGCAATAAAAATTTTCCTCAGACAGGTGAACCCTTTTATATGGAGTTTTAAAAGATGTAGCAGAGGCTGATTTATTGTGAAATAATCAGTAAACCAATAATCTGGCTCTTGGATGATTGGTTGAAATGTTTTAAATGTTTTATTAAAACTTTGACTCAGAACTGTGATATAAAACTGAACTTCCCTCAGAACAAACAGATTATGCTGTCTGCCCCTTCCAGCCATCTGCAGCTCCATTATTCCTTTTTTTTTTTTAAAAAAAACCTCATTTCAGTTCATAGTACAATTGCACAAAATCCATTGCCTTTTTGTCAACAGTGTTTTGGTTGTCTTGTTTAATAAGACTTTACTGAAAATGTCAAAGTAGAAAATGGAAATGAAAGAAAAAAAACATCACAGCCGACTGATTGAACCATGTAAGAAGCGTCTGATATTAACTCTGCGACTCTCAGGCTGAAGAGGGATGAAAAGATAGATGAAAATAACCCATAGCATGTTTCCATATTGTATCGATATTGGGTCATTTTAGCTGTATTACAAAAGCAGCGAGAATACAGTGCAACAACTTGAAAATGATCACAGAGGCACTTCATGGTCTCCAGCACAAGACCATTGTTGGCATCAATTTGAAATGATTTCTATATGAAATCTTTTAAAATGTGTCTAAAATGAATCAGATTTTTTTTACATGAACAACTAATTATATATACATATAATTAAGAATTATGAAATAAACAGGATTAAGAAATAATTTAGAAAATAATTAAGAAAGATATTAAGAAATAAACAGAAACTTTCCCATTTTATACAACCTGACCATTAGAGTATAGCTTTCAAGTTTACAAGGTGCATTTAAATGCACCATGAAGTTCCTGTGTCCCTGTTGTCCTTGCAATTTGCAGCACAAAGTAATCTAGATTTAAGAGTTTATGAGTTGCATCTGAATGCACCATGAAATGGCTGCCCCTGTATGTTCTGTCACACAGTCTCAGCATAGTTTTTATTACGTGGCCATTATAGCACAAACATTCACCAACCAGTGATTACGTTTTGAGGCTTTTACGCTAACCAGAAAATTCATTTGGACCCTAAAGTTGCAGGATTGGCTGCAGAAAGGCTAATCTTTAAATTGTGGAGGGTCTTACAACAAATTACCTGAAAAAATATAACAATGTCAGCAATAACTGATTTTTCATTCAGGAGTTTCAGCTTTATATGAGTAAAATGTGGCTAACTACAGCTGATAAATCGGCTAAAAAACAGTCTTCTCAACCAACAAAGTCTCAAGTCATCAGCTGGAAATAAGGAGCCTGCTTTTGTACTTTTTGGTCCATCTTTTTAAAAATTACTGTGAATTTAGGGATTATATCCGTCAGTAACATCCCTGTAAAACTGCACACATACCAGACCAGAACAGAAAACTTTACAATCTTAGCAACAGTAAAAAGAGGGGGTTAGAGCTCGGGGAATGGTCAGGTGCTACCTCCTGAACACATTCCTCTGCCTTTTCACTTTAAAAAAAAAAAAAAACCTTGCTTTTGTACGTCTGTCTTTCTGGATGTGCAGTGCAGAGTAGCCACTGCATTAACCTCCCAGTCACCTCCCAGACTCATCTCTTTCATTGGCCCTTCACTTTAATGGCCGTAGCGAGGTTTTGCCTTGAGCACAGATGGCGAACAACATGAAGCTGTGGGGACCGTCCAGGCTTATGGCCGAATACTGCTCTTTGTGTGTGCAGGTAAACCGTTTGAAAAGTGATGTGGAATGACAACAGGCCAGACACGACCAACACAATAATCTCTTGATGGCATCATAGAATAAAGATGTTTGTTTTCGTCTTGCCTCTTGCAGGAAAACAAGCTATTGTTTTAGAAAGTTAAAAAAAAAAAAAAGAAGAAACACCTAATCAGCAAGGGAGTGCATGATTTTAGCTAAAGTGGTCCTTGGTGTTCTGTTCTGCAATTTGTAGTGTGGTCAGACGCATGAAAAGGGGGCTGAAATGGATTTGATTGCTTGTGCTTTTAGAAGTGATGAAACGGTTCACTGCACATTTAAGTCAAGTCACTGCGACTGTCAGTTTACCTTCATTTTCCTCTCTCTTTGGGAACACTGGGACATATTGTGGCGCATCTCAACCCTGTTGGGATTACTCTGTGATTGCGGTTCCACCAAGGGTCAATGAAGCTCTTTATGCTATTTACCGCTGAGCCGAGCTTCAAATCTAGAGGAGGTTAAATTAGTGAATGACAGATCAGTAGTGAAAATATGTCAGGTACAGTAAACCATCAAAAAAAATTATAACGTGCCCTTCAAAGAGGCTGAATATACAGGATGGCTGTGTATCTCAAGGAAAGATAAAACAAAACAGTGAAAATGTGAAGAGTACTGAAAGTTGTTCGAGGAGAAAATCTGCTGTGCTCTATGTATAAAAAGTACAGAGTAGCCAACCTCTCTAGCACTTAATGAATGCTTGACTGAGTGGAGCAATTACAGGGGATAGCTCCATTAAGCCATTTGCATTTGCTCAAAGTTAGATTGCCTTTAATTTGCTCTATTTGGAAAGCTTGAGAAAAATAAAGCCATATATTACTGGAATAAGCCAGCTGTGTGCATATGTAGAGAAACTGTTAAAATCTCTGTGGTGTCATGTTGGCTGTACTGGACTGTTTGGCGAATAACAGGATGTTAATGGTCGACTGAGTCATATAGCTGTATTCCCCTAAATATAGTGATTTATTTATACTGCTGGGAACAAGTAAGGCATACTTATAGATCTAGCTGTGAAGGGTTCATTAGAGATACTTTCTGCTCAAGAAATAGCTACGAGGGAAACTTTTGACAGCAATATTTGTGATGCAAAGTTGTTGAGTTTCTAGAATTAAAGTTTTTAGTCAATACTTCAAGCACCAAAAACAGAAAAATTTCAGCATCTGAAAACCTAAGGACGTAAACTAAACTATGTGCATGATGAGACACGATTAAGAGTGAGAAAATTGCCTTCTGTGATTTAGTCGTAATCGTATACAAACAACATATCTAAATCTATACAGATAATGGACCCTTAAATAACAAAGGAGCAACATTTGCAGTAATATGAGGTGGGACATGAATTTGTTTTCCCATTCAGTTCTACAAGGTTGAAACTTTTGTTATGGATTGAGGATTGAGCTGCTTCCTTTGCATCGTGCAGGACAGTCTCCTCTATAGTCAGTTTGAGACAGAAGGTGGGATTAACGTCTCGCTCAGGAGGTTGTAGCCTCCAAAGTTTATATTTACAGCTGTAACCTCTGAGGAGAGACCACTAAGGAGCTTAAGTTAAGTAAAACCTCACAGAATTTTCCATCTTAACTTTTTTGTTTTGTTAATATAAACATCAGAATGGATTTACATTTTTCTGGGCTTTCATACATCGTATTTACCCATAGAGCCTCCATTTTTTGTCCCCAAAGTCAGATTAATGTATTTTTAAAGCCTCAATTCCATTTTTTGTTTTGTTTTGGTTTCTGCCTTGACCATTAAGACATATACATTTTTTCAGACACAGTTCAGACATTTTAATTTGAGGTCTGAGTTGAAACCACATTCTCTGACAAATTGATCTATAGTATTATATGATTGTGTTGCCATTGTTGACATATAACTTGTCAAAGTCAAAAACTTCAGAAAACGCTGCTGCTGCAATCTCTGAGTTTTCTCATATCAACACAGTCTCTGCTCCTCTCGCTCCTTGACAAACTTGCCTCTCTGCAACTTCTCTCTGTTCCCCAAAATAAAGTTTGGTCTCTGGGTTGTAGCAGTAGATTGTATCTTGAATATGCATGGATCATTGGTCACAAAAAAATGCTTGTAATGCAGGTGCTGATGACAATCAAGATATGTAACTTGGAATACTTACTAAAGTCTATGCATGCAAGTGCCACATGCATGTTACTGTGCAGCACTCTGGTTGTGATAGGACCAGTCTCAGAAGTTAAATTTAAAGTTAAATTGCACCTACTCGATAAATATATGAGGAGAAAAATGGAAACAATTTGATGCATAAAAGGAGCAGACTTGACAGTTTTTTGAAAAATCTGAGGTATAAAACATCCACTTTCAGTACAATCCATGTAAAAACATTTTTGCATCCTAAGATAAGATACAAACAAAGATAGCATCTTTGTGTTACACTGTTAGGGTTAACAGACCTCAGATTTTGCAGATTTTTTCTCAGATTTTTTCTCCCAAAAAATGGGTTTAAAAGCGACAAAGAAAAACGTGATGAAACAATTTCAGTCTCTCTGCTACACAACCAGCAGACGTCCTTTTTTTTAACTGCTAGCCATCATCTCTAAGTAGTCATTATAATTCAATGATTCTCCTTTTTGCTACGCTCAAACTTTGTCAAGGCAACTGCAGCTAAATACTCTTCAGGACATAACGTATAATGAGATGACAGGGGGTTGCAGGAGTTGACACTGGATTGTGATTTTTAATTACACCGTGTAGGAAGCGTCAGATGCTACCTAAACGTTTTTGGTGGCAGATGACAGATCGGTTAAGGTGTTGTGATGAAAGTATAGAAATGACAATATAAGACTCCAGCATTTACAATCCTTCAGGATGTGCCCATTTCACTCACCTTTCTGTGTGCTGTTTATGCTGCTCTGCACAACGTTGCTTGGATGATCCCGTCAAGAATGACTACAAAGTGCTGTCACATTAAAAAACATCAGAAAATTGACTCGTAAATGATTTAAGATGAGGTAAATAAATGTTTGTGCAGGCAGAATATTTACAGCTCTAAAGCAGGTAAAGGCTGTAAAATTATTTACTGTGAGGCTCCATAATTTATCGTCACACTTTCTCTTATGAATATCTTAAGTGAAGGACAAAAATAACATATGTTAACATATACCACTTGTCCAACTCTTCATTAAAGTTTAATTCACTAAAATCCATAAGAAGAACAAATGCCTATGCTCTTCGTGCTGGCATCGTATAAAGCCTTAAACATGTTCTTGGCTGTTTGATATATTCAGCAAACAAAGTCTCACACAGGCAGACACGGGTGAATTTATTCAGGCAACAATCTGAAGGTGCTTTCAGGAAGATGATGTTCAGCACTGATATGGGCTTGTGGGCTATATTTTGCTCAGCAGAGGTGATTAAAAGCACTTTTGAGTCATGAGAATTACTGCTTATGCCTCTTAGCCTAATGCTCAGCCAAGAAAATGATCTTCCTGGGTTTTTTTCTCTCCCTCTTCCCTTGACTTATGCACTTAGGTTTGTCTCTCTCCTGCTTTTTCTGTAATCTCTTAGGTACTCCCTTGTCAAATTCTCCCCAAATTTATTGTCTATTCTTTTTCTCCTTTACCATTAGGGAGAGACACATCAGACTGCACAGACTTTTAAACCGCTGCCAGTGAAAGGAGGGGATAGAAACAGACGGAGGAGGGTGCATTAAAGACTTTAGAAGTGCTTGGGATAAATAATCATATTTCTATGCACCCACGATGCTGGAAAAGCACCATCTGGGACAGGCCATGGATTTGCATTACAATATAAATGGGAAGTTGCTGGAGCTGAAAGGGTGATGTGAAGTCATTCAGCCGGCCCCCTCACTCTCTGACAGGTCGCATCTCCCTCCCCACACCAGGCAGCAGGCAGGCAGGCAGGCGCGAGGCACTTTGTTGGCGCACGGCACGCTGGCGTACTTGTGTCGCTTGACTGCCCCCCACCCCCCATCCACCCATCCACCCACCCCCCCCAACCTCCCACCTCATCTTTTTTTTTTTTTTTTAACATGCAAGCTTGCCTTTTTTTATTTTTTTTTTTTCAAATGCCACATCTCCACACACATGGAGCGGCCCAATAGTGTATGCACCAGTGATTTCTCTCTCAGATGTGATCTTCAGTGAACCCTCGGAGCCCTGTTCATGTACGAGTAGGTGCACGGGAGACAAGGAGGCGAGCAAAGAGGAGGAGGTGGCGGTGGTGTGAGAGGTGATGCTGGTGGTGCTGAGGTACAACACAAAGCTGATACATAATCTTCTATATACATAACCTGCTGTATTTAAAACATGCCCACTCAGCCCAAACACATCATGGACGGTTATTTGTTTATTAAAAAAACATAAAGTTCGCCCCGTCGTCTGTGCTGCTGCTGCTGCTGCAATATCGCCACCAAACTGTGCAAATGAATCCTCGCAAATTAAATTCTGAAAGCTAAAGGGCACAGGTGATTAATGCTCATTTTATTGCACTTTGTGTTATTTTGCTCTCCCTCCAGCCATCCATTCATTTCCATTTTAAAAAGTCTCTTACATGGCTGAACCTTACAGGTCGAGGCCTCTCAGTTTGACAGTTATACCAACAAATTTTGAATACTTGCATGAATACTTTGCATGACAGAGCAATGTTGGAGGCATAGAGCTGTGTATAGTCATCGTGTTCAAACGACTGACTCTGAGAACGCAATGGGCCTACTCAAATAGTTTCTAAGTGATATACTGTGTTTACCGGTGCCCCGTCAGAGCCCTAGCCAAGTGATTACGTTTATAGGTTGAGCTTGTTGATTTTGACTCTTTATGATTGCTCAGTTTTTTCCCAAAGCGGTTGTTTCTTTTGCTTGTCTGGTTTCAATATTAAAGCAATCTGATTTAGACCTCAGTCTCTCTCATAAAACTTTAAATATCACACACTCGCTGCAGCACGCGTTTTGACAACATACAAGACCCTTCTGTTTCCCTCTTTGCGGGGGCACATCTCTCACAAGCTTCCACAATATAAATATGGATAGAGCAACTACATACCATGAAAGGAAGCACACATTGTCAGTGATGTTTTCAGTTCCCACACCTAACTTGAGCCCCACAGAAAAAAAAAAGGTGTTAATTATTTTACAGTAACTAAATGCAGCGTTTGCCAAAGAGCAGATTAACTCAAAAAACTGACGGGAACAAAAAGGGAAAGTGTTTGCAAAATGTTTAATTTTCTCTTTGTTACTTGGTAGTCCGCTGTTGTTTTTAGCGCCATTAGCAAGAAGGTGAGTGCCTACTTGTAAATTAAAACACTGTCATTTAGAGGTGATATGAATAAGAAAAAAAAAAGAAAAAGGAGAACAAAAATGGATGTGAGCAGATGCAGTGGCAAAAAAGGCAGCAATGTGAGAGACAGTGTAGATGAAGCCCACAAGGTGCTGATTAATTTCTTAAAATTGGAGGACAAATTAACACGTGTGGTTTGTGTTTTTTTTTTTGAGTTGTAAAAAGAAAAACAGGAGAAAGATACGGAGAACAAACAGCTGAGACACGTGAAACGACTGGAGTCAAAATCGTTGACTGCTGAACATCTGTTTTTGCACTGATAGATTCAGTTTTACTGCCATTGCATAGAGAACATGGACTGAGACAACAAGTGCATCTAGTTTCTAGTTTAGCATCTAACCACAAGTGAAAAGAGTAGAAAAGTGCAGAGTAATATACATGCATAGAAATATATAATCAGAGGTTATGGCTATATGTGCGTGTGCTCACATATAGCTGTAAGTTAAAGCAGTTAACAGCAGGCAAAATTACTATATAATAAAAAAATAATATAAAATTTCATATCTTTATCTACAGTTTTGTGATCTCATTCATTGTACTGAAAGCATGCATGGCCGCACTGACCACTGTCTTGAATCACACACTGTCACATCCAAAATTTCTCTCATGTTGGGATTTTTTGTAAATAGTTACAAAATTAGCAGCAGTTCATGTTGTGATGTGTCGTCTAATTTAGATTTAGATCCTCACTGTGTCAGGAGAAAAGCATTTTTCCAGTTTTAATGAAACTGATTAGTTGAGCAGTGGACTCAGAGGCAATGATGGTGACTTTTCCCTGTTCAATTCATTTTGTCTCTCTGCAGCTTTGCAGATCTTTCAGTCGACCATCTAATTGTTTTCTGCTTTGAATCCCACAAAGTTCTTCCATTAAAAAAAAAAAGAGAGAGTGATAAAGAGAGATAATAGCAGCCTTTGTTGGACGTGGCTTTGAAATATCATGTATTAATGGATGTCGTTTTAAAGGTGCTGTTGCTGTTTCATTTGAATAAACGTGATAAACCCGCTCTGCGGTGAAGGAATAATACATGCGTTCAACCTTCTACCGAAAGAGAAAAGAAAATTGCAAGAATGAAAAAAGTCATGCTGCAGAAAATCACCCAAAAAATAAAATAAAAAAATGAAAGAACAATTATTGTTTCAGCTTTCTGAACATTAAAAGAACAGAGCCACCTTGCTCCGTCCCCTCTTACAGCTCAGGATAATTTCCCATAATGTCTGCGCTGATTGTAGAATTCCTGACACCTCAGACTGCTTTGTTTTTTTAACCCCCCATCTGTCGCAGGTACATTTTGTTCTGTTGTAGCAGTTCCTTTAAACATAAGGCAGCAGATTCAAACACCTCACATTCATTTTAGAATTATTTGGTGAGATCAAAAGCAGAAAAACACAAATAGAACATGCAATTGCAGTGAAAGAAGCTGCTGTTTGAGATGTGGTTTGTGTGTGTGTGTGCCTGTGTGTGTGTGTGTGTTGACATGTGTGAGTGCACAATTCCTGAACAAAAAAAAAAAAACCCACAGTTGAATCAAAACACATCCAAGCAATAATTTTTATGACATGTTATTAAAACACAATCAAAAGAATGTCTTGAAATATATGAGCAGTATATTGTCTCTATGTAGAATAACTAGAGGGCAAAGATTACACAGCTTTCATTAGCAAAGGAGACAGTGCACTCAACTTTTCGTGCTGCTCTTCTTTCTTCGACAAAGTTTTCATGGTAAAGTGGACCACTGCTTTTTACTGTGCTTGAGATTTTTGTCAGCTCAGCGGATGCTATTCTCAGAGCTGTATTAATTGTTAGCTGGCTCTTTGATTTGCCTCATTTAAAAGGTCTTTGGTTAATTTAATGGATCGCAGAGTGAGCTTTTCAAAGTCCTGCTGGGTATAAAAAAAAATTACAGACAGTAATCATACATCATTAATCTAAAAATACTTCTTAACAGGAACTGCTTTTTCTTTAAGTTGTTTTTTTTTCTTGCTCCACAGTGACTGATGCACACAAGCAGACTGAAGGTCAAACAAAGTAAAAAATGTGTCCCTCCTGTCATGGCTGAGTCCTCTGCATCACATTACAGGTCCTGAATCCTCCTGGAGTGACTTTGCCCAGCTGCCTCTCATCGTCCTGATTACTCCTCAGCTGCTCCTAGTTGCTCCAATTTATTTCAGCCTAGCTGCATTCACTCAAGGTCAGCAGAATGGGAAGAACAGGAAGATCTCCTGTTTTTCCAATTAAAGGGTGTTCAAGCGTTATTCCAAGATCTTCCAACATTTCTCCGTCATGCAAAGTGGCGCCAACTTCCATGAAATACTCAAAATCGGTTTGTGTGCTGTCAGGATGATTCGGGAGCGTCAACCTGTGAAGCTCGTTCATGTAAGACTTTTTAAAATGGAAATGAACAGAAGGCTTAAAGGTGTAACAGCCCAGTCTCTTTAATCTACAAATAATATGACTTTACACATTCAACTAGCATGCAGTGCATACACTGCAATCCAATTTTGGTGCAGGTGATACTCCAAGAGACCAGAAAAGCTTTAAAAATGTAGTTTTTCAAAGTTTGGGTGGCTGGTGAAGCTGCAGCACTGGTTGGAAACAGAGAAAAGAGCTTGCCTGTCTCTGGAAAAATGGAAAAAAAAATCCATCTTACAGCAGCTGTAAAGTTCAGTGAGTAACACATAATGTCATGTTTGTGTAAATGTACTGATAGTGAAGTGTAAATACAACAGACTGTAATTTTACAGGTGTTATGTGCTGGAAGATTTCTTATTCACTCTCTGTCCTTTCCTGAATGGTACTGCTAAGCTACCAAGGTGCTGATGGTGGCACTTCATGTCTATTATACAGACATGAGAGTGGCTCAGCTCTTCCTATGTAACTCTTAGCAAATAAGCAAATAACTGATTATATAAAATGTTGAACTACTCCTTAGAAGTGATTGTGACTTTGCAGGCATTTGTCAATAGTTTGTTGACACCTCTGCAGCTCTTTTTCACAAACATCAGGCATACGAGGGAAATCTGATATGTCAGACTTGGAATTACAACTGTGAAGGTTAAAAGTTTTATCCCAGTGATGGGAACTCTGTAATATTACCTTTTAAATTGTTAGTTTAATTTGTCTTTCTTTCAAAATCTACCTGAATCACCTGCAAGGTTTTATAAAAACACTGCTTTTAGCCGTGTGTCTCTGGTTTTTCTGCTCCTGCTCACCCTCTATATCACATCAGCAGTCTTTCACCTGCAGCCTTCTGCTCTGCACAATCACCGGTATATTTCTGTTCCTTTTAGTCTTTCCCTGCAGTCAGTCAGGCCAAAGTTTCACTCCCTCCTCCTCTGACCCTGCTGATCTAAACTTTCTCAGTCCCTTAACTCCTATAAGCACATAACCACTAAAACTACCTCAAACATACCGCCTGTCATCTTGTCTCTGCATGTGGGTTTATTCCTGCAAACTGTCAGCCTCTATTTTATTATGCAATCCTTCCTGGTGTGCTGTAGCTTACACTTTTGACCTCTCGGATTTGACACTATATGCATCGGCAGCAAGCAACAGCAAGCAAATGTCAATTAATTCTGAAACGTTAAGAGCACTATTGCTGTGACTGTAGTTTTTTTTTTTTTCTCATTTTTGTCGGACGTAAAATTAACATATAAACTAGTCAAACCTTGTCATCCTTGGTTTTCATTAAAACAGGACACAAATGAGAGAATGGCACCAAGCCGCACAGCAAGATAACAGTAGTTGTATTACCACGGCGTCAACAACTCATAACTGTGACTTTATAAACGGGCACTTTCAGGGAGAATTTATTACTTCCTCACTGTTTATTTGCTGCCGGCCCGGCACAGACGTTACTCAACACCTCTGTGTTTAAATCCCACTGTGGTGAGGCAGGAAACTTCACATTATCAATCATTTGACACAGACCGGTCACTTTCACATCCGAACTGGACTGCAGAGTTATTGGTTTTCATTAATTAAATAATTTCTCCGCTTCGAAGTTGCTTTCATTGTGATGATGCGAAGGGCCGAAGAGCAATCTGGGGGTGTGAGAGAATGGTAGCCATGGAATGAATAATACCTTCAAAAAAAAAAAAAAAAAAATTAATAAAATAAAGAGAGCAGTGCCCAAAGCTGTGCTCTGTCTGTAAAAGTAGAGTGGAATTGCTGATGTACAGTGCAAGAGTGCACTCACTGCTTTAACTGCCCTGTGATTGTGTGTGTTTGTGCGAGTGATTGTAGAGACCTGCTGCACTCGTAGCGGGTTCACACTCATAAATCAATGTCGTGTTTTATTTAAAGACACGGCCAGCTCTCTCTCTCTCTCTCTCTCTCCCAGTGCACTCCCTCTATCTCTCTGAGTCCCGGAGTACAGACAGCACACATGAACAACACCAGCCATGGCTCTTCTTATCAGCCGAATCATCACAGGAGCCCCTACAATTTCCTTTTTTTCCTTCCATTCTTCATTCTCTTACTCCTCTGGCTTCCATTGTGAACGCAGCATCCCCTTTCTGTTACCTTCGGCTGTGACATTTACTCACTCTTTTTATGATGAATTCATAAAATCACGACAATGATAGCACAGTGAGAGTGCTTTATGGAAACTCATTATAGAGTATCTATCTCTGCCTGTCTGACTGTCTCTCCCTCTCTGTCTCTCTTC
>JAPZDZ010000002.1:18268921-18285178 GCA_029783805.1 Acanthurus tennentii
TGAGCTTAGAATAAAAACAAGAAAAACACTGAGCATCAGTTTGGATAAGTACAAAAATACTCACCTTCACATGTAGCAAGTTGTGAAAACACAAGTTATTTGAATCCTTCATACCTGAGTTATAACTCAGGTGTAACTGACAAGTTATAGAGCTCGTATGTCAAGTATGTTAAAAACATTAAATCTTTGTCATATTTTATTTCTCTTTTTGTTAAAAAACTTAACAATAAAATGTGTTTTCTTTAAATTTTCTGATCAAATAAAACCAAACTTGAATGTTTGCCAGTGGGTCATTGCCAGAAAGAGATTTTAGAGATGAAAGAAGTTAAAGACGTCTCAGGTGTGTGGTTTGTGAGAGCTTTATAAACATTTTTATTGTAGTGTATTTGTTACCTTCTCTTCTTTCCTGATGATGATGATGGCTGATGGAGTTTTGGGTGGAGGTTCATTTATTCTCTATGTCTGTGCTTGTAACTACAGCTCTGTTTTGCTTCATATGTACTAAAACCTTTAAAAAAGTCAGTCAAATCTTAAAGCTCAAGAGTTAAAATATCACTATGATGCTCTAAATGCTTCTTCACTGTGACTTAAAAAGCCAGAGGCCTGACAGCAACACTGCTACTAACTGACCAGGGTTTCTATGAAGTAAAGAAGTCTAAAAGGCAAACATCAACATTACAAATTACGCCACATTATTCACTTCTTTATTGTAGTATTTACAAGCTCTTTCTTCTTTTTGTCACCAGGTAGTTTGGATTGAGAAAAGATTTGTCCCTAAATTTAAGCTGGTTAATGACTCAGGTTGTGTTTTTGTGTTGTCCCGCTCCGGTCAAAAGCTTCAAATCAATGTATTTATGGCCAGTCAAAATCATTTTGAAGATGATTGTCCATTAATTTAAGCCTTCTGGATGTTTTGCTGGTCGTTGGTGAGGATTCATTGTTTTAATAAACTATTTTGATAGACTGATGACTCATCACATGTGACCATATCACCTCATGTGGGCGAATGTTTGGTTGTGTGGGCTGCGGGACCACGGAGAAAAGTTCTGAAAAGGCTTTAATTTGACCTTCATCATGGAGATAATGAAATAAACAAATAAACAAGAATCTCTATTTGAATGTGTGTGTGTGTGTGTGTGTGTGTGTGTGTGTGCGCTAATGGATGCATTGTGACTTTTTGATTTCGAGCAAGCGGTTCAGACAGATGCCAAAGATCTATGATGGTTTACTGATGAAAACAGTTATGCGACTGTAAAAGGTAAGTATATATTCTATAAGGTTTACAGAACAGGATCAAGCAGACACATGCTACTATAATGTTACTGAATATACAGTAAAAACACACAACTGAAAGAGAGAAGAGTGGTAGAAAAAGACATCAGCACAACAAGAAACAGCAGCAATAGAAATGAGGAACATCACAAGCAAAACAAACTGCAATAAAAAAGTTTGGTGCGCAAAATTACGGATTATTAAATGCAGCTTTTGAAGTTGTGAAAGATGCTGAGTTAGCTTACAAAGAAAAGCAACTTTTAACTGCATTCACCTGAAGTGTTTACAGGGGAATTATACATATTTTATAATTCTCTGATGCAATAAATCATACTGAGTAATAAGCCCCAAGAGCACAGAGTCCCAGTGTTTGGATCTGAGTCTGCGGTCACTCAGTTTGAACCACTTTGGTCTGGTGAGCTGATGGAAACAGCACTTTTGTAAGTAGCCATTGGCAGTTTGAGGACTCCTGTGGTCAGTGTGGTCGGTCAGTCTGGTAACAAGTCAAGTGTCCAGAGAGTCAGACATATTTTAGTGTGCCAGATGTCAATATTGAAACAGTTCAGAGTGAAATTCAGCACCCAGAATGCAGTGTAGCAATCCTCTTTGCTCATTTTCCTCACTGATTGGTTGTGTTACTGTATTGCCACTCTTTCTGAGGCTCATGACTATATCTGGAAATGACAAACAAACATATGAACAAAACAAAATCCCTCGAGACCAAACATCATTTGCAATCGTACATACTTTTACTACTGCGTTTGTGAAACAGAGTTCATCTGGCGAGACTATTCATATCTTACTGCAGCCTGTTTCCTGTAAATTATATCAACATACCATTTTTGCTTTGCCAAATATGTTTTGAAGGAAACCTAATTGCTTCATGAATGTTTCATGGCAATGCATTTTTCCCATAAAGTCAATGCTAAATTTCTGCACTGCATACAAAGAGAAGGGAAGGGTCCTGGGTTAATGGGCGAACACTGGGCGAGACTGTGACACCAGATACCACAGTTTGCACACAGAGACCCTCGACGAGCCAAGTTTTGGAAACAAAAGCATTTCAACAACTGGGAAAAACTGAAGGTTTGTGTTGAATATTAATAAAGTGTAACTGTCCGATCCTTTGCATCAAGCCACTGTGAGCTTTTTAATTTTATAACATGCAAGTACATTTTTTCTGCAGTTAATTTACTTTAAAATTATAATTATAAATATTGATTACAATAATAAAAGCAAAAATAATCTAAAAAATTTATCCTGAATGGCAAGAGGAGATTTTTTTTTTGAGGACAAATCTGTGATTTCTTATTTCAAACAATTGTCATTCTAAAGTTTGTGCATTCATTGATAGAATAAACTCATTAAAAACATTTTAACCTTTAACGATCTGTTTTTCTGACTTCAAGTTTTAAACTGCCAGTTTTTGTAATGAATGCTCTTTTAGAAACGGGTTTGAGTTTGATGTTTTTAAATTAGTGCTTAATTTTTTATTTATGCAACAAAACTGTCGTATTTTACAGCATCATTACAACTCTGTACAAAGGTAACAAACAGCTCTGACACTCATCTTTATGGGAACAACACAACCATTGTAAAATAGTTATAAAAGCAAAAATATGCAGAAGACCATAAAGAAAATCTTCTGAAATAAAAAGAACCTTTTTCTTTAAATGTTATCCATTAACCACAACAGTCCTGAATAATGTCATATAATCAGAGACAGATAATATTCTTGGCAGTGAAACTACAGCGGTGTTTTGTCAGATAGATGGTCATTCGGGCTCGCCTTGTTGTTCAGACACACTCGCTGTGCAATGAGAAATCTAACCGTAATAAGAACCCATTAACCTCTTCCTAAATTGGCCAATCTAAGCTTCGTCAAGCCTGAAATTGTCGTGATTAAAAGCAAAAACTCAATCATGGCGATGCATAATTAATTTTCTTTGCATGTTAATTCTATTATGGACAGACAAGAATGATTTCAATCAATTCTTTTCAGAAAATCTGGATTTCAGAAGAGTTTCTCAGGACAATCTCAGGCAGGAGACTGGAATTATTCAAGTTATATAATCTATGGAACAAAACTATCTGAGCTTAGGTAATGTCTGTCATCATGGAAATCCTGGTTTCTATAGTAATGTTGACCTTGATGTGGTCGTGAAACCCTGGTTTGCTTAGCAGCCTCCTCACTTTCTCACTCACAGTATCACCATCCCCTCCAACCTCCTGGTGAGAAAACACAGCTTATACAATCCCTATGTCACACTTATATGTGCCGTTCCAATGTCGACATGTTATATGTAAAATGTACAAATTTGTACAAAAAACTTTAACTGTTAACCTTTTTTTGTGGCAACCAGGTTGTTCATGTAGTTTGATACCCATCTGATCCACTTTGCCCTGCAGTTTCCATATTTTCTACATCTGCCTTCCCCTTCCTTCTGGCTTTGAAAAAAAAAACCTCTTATCTCTTGCTTTTTACTTCAGTGTCAAGGATTTTGCCAATAAGTTTTTGCTGCATAGATTCAAAAAACATTAGGAACACTGGCTACAAGCATTTTCAGTGCATCTACAGCAACCACCTTTATATATAATAAAAAAAAAAACTTATGCAAACACTTTCTTTTTATTCGTGTAAGGACATGATTTCACTAAATAAATCCTTACCTGCATTAGTATACTCCCAGGGTTTCTTCATGTCTGACACTGTGGGCTGACCTTAATGGAAAATCAACACTCCTGCATATGTTTCTTTCACACTGTGCAGTAAGTCTGATCCACACCGCGGCCCCTCCTTCAACTCTCCAGTTTGCAAAACTCTGGTATACACCGACATCCGCATATCTGACATTTCGAGCACATATGGAAAAGAATAAGTTGTTTATGACCTTTGTTTTTGCGCTTAAAGAATTTCAGATATAGTACATGATGACAAGATGAAGATGTATTTCTTTTCCGTTAAAGGCCAGCTCTTCTGCTGCCCTCTTATTTTCACCTGTTTTTTCTCTTTTGGGCTATTCATGAGAAAGTTTTCAATTTACCGCATACAGGTACCAAAGACACCATCCACCTCTGTGCTTCTCGGCGGTGCTTCACATCAGTGACCCATGATGCTTGAGTCAGATTCACTGGTTGAGCCTGAAGGCGTTGTTTCTCTGAAATGCACCTGTAAGGATTTACAAACAGGAACAATTATAATTACATTTCTTTCTTACTTTGGTAGCATAGGATGAGTCTCACTGGACAGCAAGCATTGCTACCAGCTTTTAGTCTTGTATAATAAAGATTTACAGTTAAATTTGGCAGAAGTGTGAGGGTTAAGAGAAGAAGGGACACATGCAAGCACGTATATTTGTACAACTCAAAGAAATCCAACACTGCAGATGTGGATGATGATATTTTTTCAGTTTTGGAGGGACACTAATCCAAAAGAGCCCATGATCTCTCTCTTTCTCTCTCTCTCTCTCTCTCTCTCTCACACACACACACACACTTACACACTCACACAAATAGACTTGTGAAACTTTAAAGGATTTGTGTGTTGACACACACCTCTGTGTCCATTCCCAGAGGCCTCATTAACAGTGCTGGGCGATAGGAGGGCTCACAGTAGGCTAAGATACCGAAAGACTGTTCACTGTACAAACAAAAACTTCAAAGTGGGCATTACAAAGACACACACGCACTCTGAGTACGCACACACACACACACACACGCACACACACACACACACAGACAAATTTACAGACAAAAATCTAAATTTAGTGCAAAATGCAGCCATGTGCGATGCATGTAGATCTTTTGTGTTTTAAGTCAAAGCTCATTATGGTGTTTATCAAGTTGTTTGGTTAAGACGAAGCTGCGAAGCCCTCAGTCTGAGTCAGCATCTGTCCATTAGTTTTTTTTTTTTTTAATCCCTCTGTGCCTTTGGCATCCGTTGCCTGCATTCAAATGTGCTTCCATTGTGCTGCTGTGAATCATGATTTGATACTAATATGTTGTGGAAAATATCACATAATTACAGTTCAAGATATCATGTATATTATACTGGTATATGTACAGCAGCAGCCTAAAGGGGTTTAGACCAATTTCCTCTGGTGATTGCTGCACCCTCTACACCAATCCTGATGCATTAAAGCGGAGTAACAACACTGAGACAATCTGCAAGACCATTTCACCACAGCATGAAAATTGTCTAATGAAAAGGCACCAAGATAATTATTACTTAGCCTTTTAATATACAACAGAGATTTGGGCGACTAAGGGGGCTAGGAGGGGTGATAGAGAAAGAGAGCATTATATTTAGAGAGAAAAGAGGCGAAAGAAGAATAAAAAATCCAATAATTGTACGATGAGCATATCCGCAGCACATCGTCATTTCCATGGTGAGCATTAGATATGTATCTGAATGCAGCTTGCTGCTTCTCTCAAGGCCAGCCAGCTTAAATAATGATGATTCCGCCTGAGGGACTGCTTGCTAAAGGAGTGTATTTTCTAATTAGATAAAGCCACTTTCCCAATTTGCTGGCTTCTTAACCATAAAGCATGGCAGTGAGAGAAGCCTCAGAGCCATCTTGAGATGCTGCCAATCCTCATCCCAGCACAGTCTATCACCCAACACTCAGAATCACATCACCAGGGAGACAATAGATTTTGTTTGTACATTTTTCTGCATGTACCGATATGAATTCTGTGTGTGTGTGTTCCAGACACAATTGATGCTGAAACAATTTTCGTCTGCAGCCAAAGCGAAATCAGGTTGGCACTACTTAGCCATTACCTTAGAGTACATGTGTTTTTGTTAATCACAGATAAACACACAGACTGATGACAACAAATGCATTTAAGTGTCTGTTCTCTGTTTTTCAAAAGATTCTCCAGTAAAGTAACTCTATTTTAACATGCAGACTAAAAGAAAAAAAGCCCATTCTTGCTGCAATCAATCTATGCAAAATATACATTTTGTTCCTGCTGACATGTTCGCCCCAGCAGGTCGACAACCTGCCACTGTAGGATAACCTCGGGTCACGAGTCTTTGACCTCTGAGCGGCTCTGTGAGGAACAAAGGGAGCAGGGAGAAATTCACAGCAGACACAGTGAAACAGAACCGACAATTAAAGCTGTTAGTTTGGTAACAGCAACAAAACGAAAGGTCTGAAAAATGTCAGAGTCTGTGCACAGCCGTCTTTAAAAAAGGCAGAAAAGATTCCTGCATTCTCAGTTGGATAGTCTGAGTTTACTGTATGTATGCCAGCACAAATAAATACAACCTACCACACACAAATCTCCAAACATCTGAGGCCAAGTGAAGATGTACACACAAGCAAACATTTCCACTCTCAGTACTCGTCTTCTTGCTGTTTTGCGCTGAGCGTATTGGGTTTACGAAACCAGAAACATTTCCATACATGAACACACACCCTTAATTAGGAGTCAGACAGAGTTCACCTACTGTGGATTTAATTCTGCAGCACAACAGGAGGAGGAAACATCGAAACTTTTGTGTGGATAATGAAGTTGGTACAATGCTTCCATCCTGCAGCCACCTGCACATAATCTAAACACATTCTTCCCCTTTTGTCTGGTGAGATTAAACGGCACTTAAGGGAAAGCAACCTTCAAATTCTCTTACTCTAAAGAGACATGATTAAATTTGGTAATGCGTCACTCAGGAGTGAAGAGGTTGTTGATCTTAATGGGAAAGAGGGGTTTTTAGAGATGTGGCTAAACATTAAAGAAGACTCTTCAGATGCAAAAATAATCAGTTTATCCTGCAAAAAGGTAACAGATGTGACAATTGTTTGAAGATGGAGATGGATAGCTTAGCTAGAATGAGTGGAATAGACCAAAAATCATGTTTTTTGCAGCTGTTTTTTTTTGTCAGATCTCTTTTCTCTATACTGCATTTAATGAGACGTAGTTAAGAAATATTGAGGTCATAATTTTCAGCCCTGCCAGAGTGATTCTATGGTGTACTAGCCTGATAAACTTCAAAAAGATTACAGTATAAATACATGAATTTTAAAGCATTTTAACTTTATTGCACTATATCCAGTCAATTTCCCACCCTGAATGTTTTTGCCAATGAAAATGTCAGTGCAGAAACTTCTGACTGACTCTGTGCACAAAGGTTTGGACATGTTATGGTTTAAAAGCTTAAATAAACAGCCTGTTAGCGCTCTACTTGAATATATTCCCCGTTTCTGTTCCTGTGCTGTAACTTTTAATTGCTTGTTTTTGAGTGTGCAGGTCAAGTGGAATGCAGTCTATTAAAGATCACAGTCAAGCCTATAGCACGGCACTGACTAATCTTGATTCAAGAGGTTCGGTATGTAACTGAAGCACCAATCTTTATGATTGCCATTTAATATTGTTCTTGAGTTATTTAAGAGGGTTATGTTTGCTTTGAATATATAACCTGTATTAAAACAGCATTACTAATCTTAGGTGCTGTGTATATGTAAGTCCTACATGCGAAAAATACACAGCCGTTCAGCTTTTCTCGCCATATGGTGCCAACACACACCATAAAACTAAGTAGTGTTAGCAATTCTTTACTTTTACATTTAAGGAAATTTAAGATACCCAGAGCACATGGCCTCATTGTAGTCAGAAGTCAGTGGTGTCTATGGGCCTGAATCCATACATTATGTAGTTTTTTGCACATTTATTTTGAATTTCTACTTTGGTTTATTTTGGAAGACCTAACACCAGTTGCATTGTCTGTCCATTCTGGAAGAGGAATCCTCCGTTGCTCTTTCTTAGTTTCTTTTTACATTTTTTGCCACACTTTAACAGTTTTTGGGAGCTCATCTCTTTCTGAAATGAGGGTCTGAGGGTAGAGCATGTTGTGTGCTCTGCAGATGATGAAGCCTCTTAAGGTTAATATGAGATGATACATAAAAAACATAATTAAAAATATTTTTGACTAACCATGACTCAGGCTAATTGCAACTTGCCGGGAAGGCACATGACCCCCTATAAAACTATAACTTTGCCTCTGCTAAGTCTGCTTTTGGGATTTAACTAAACAGATAAATAACACATTACAGAGCTTGTATGAGTTTTTTTAACCCTTGGTCACAGCCATGATAAGCTGGACAGAGGATCTACTGGCTGTAGTTTATACAGCATACTTATCATAGAGCAATAAAGCAAATGAACCTTTTTTTGTAATTGGAACTATTCCTTTAAAGTGTTTTGAGTTGCAGAGGCCATTGTAAATATACTCAACAGAAACAGACAGTGGATAATGTTGCATGTTTTTGCACATTAGGTCAATATATAAATACATTTTAGCAGACAGAAAACAGCTTTTTCACACGCTCATTATATTTCTTTTCTGTGTATAAATAAGTATTTTTTGGACCTAAGTTCTTATAAGGTTTTCTAACTTTTAAGACCAATGTGCCAAATTTCAGATTCCAAAAGTTCTGAGTTTTCATCTTGAGGTTTTAATTTCATGTGGCATATATTTGTAATTCTATTTTCAGGAGCATGTGTGAAGATCTGTTATTCAAAAAACACATGAAACACACCGGGGTTAAAAAACCTTTCGTGACCCCGTCTGTAACCCCACGAGGGGCCCGGACTCCAAAGTTTAGAAACTCTGCAGTACTGCGTTTTTCAGCCAAGCTTTGAGCCAAGTGTATTGTTACATTCATAGTCAGCGCTGTGATGTTTGGGCCAAAATAACAGATGACCATTTTGACGAGGCTGGAGCTGTCACAATTCCCGATCACCTCTGTGACTGTTGGCACGGCGAACCACACTTCTCAATCTGCCTCTCCTTCAGCGACTCAAATTAACAGTTGGACTCACACATAATTATAAGTTATTACAGTAATATTTCCATTCTGCTGTATAGTAAATAGTGGCGGCTAATAAAAAAAAAAAAAAAGGCTGATCCCATAAAGCGTCATCGGGGATCCTAATGAGTTGGACTGCAGCCAAGGATATTTTCCCCCATTTGACGCAGTTTCAGCATAGGAGCTTTTAATGAGTGTCATAATTATGCACCCCAAACATAATCTTGAAATGAAATACAAAAATGGGGAAGGGGAGGAGGGGGAGGAGGAGGAGGAGGGAGTGTTACTTTTCTGCGGCAGCTGCTGCAAGGCTGAATGTGAAATCCCAGATCATGATGTTATGAAAATGTATTTTCTTTGGGAAAACATTCATTTTACTCTGTCTAGCAATGATTAAAAATGCAGGACTAATAGCTTTGATTCATTAATATCGTATTATGACACAGTGAGGGACGATAACAAAATCAAACTTGGATCTCTCATTAATATATATGAATAGATTGGCTTGTTATGCATAAACCATGAATTAGCTAATTAAGAAAATTACATTAGAGGTTGAAAAGTGAAACCGGCACCTGTGCATGTGCTCCACTGCAGTTAAATACACAGGAACGGCAAATTCATCTGGATGATAGATGCCGTCTGGAAACACCAACACAACCACTGCTGAGGCTTGTTCCTTTTATTACTCCCTGACTTCTTCTTCTGCTTTTGTAATTATGTTGGCTGCTCACAGAATAAACGAGTGCGTGAGGAACAAATGTCATGTTTTTTATAAACTTGATTAGATCAGATATCTCAGATTTAATCAGAGCTTTTCATTTAACAAACAACCTTTACGCAGTTTGAATGGTCTTTTCTGTACTCCTGCAAAAATCAAAGCTTTTTTTCTTTGCAAATGACTGCAGTGAAAAGGATTCATTCAGTTCAGAGCGCAGCCCTGACATTTCAGCCAGACATCAGCTACACCATTTCTTGAACACATTTGCACATTTGAGATACATTTAAATCATAGAAATAATTACTTTCTCACTTTTCTTTTTATTACGAATGATAGAGTTAAACATACACACAACGCTCGTTTTTCCTTTTTTAATGCGAGAGCTCTATTTCCGTAATTTTTCTGGTGAGTGTTGTTTTAGTTAGTTTTCTGGTTGAGGCTAAGCAACTCTTTGGTTGCTTAGCCTCAACCAAGATCGCGTTGGGCAGCTGTATGAGCGGGACCTTGATGCTGTGGCTCCATCTGCCAATAAGAACGAAAGGATGTCACCAGAGCAAGATGGCAGCACTTGGATCAGGGATGATTTGGCCTCATTTTTGTTTATTGTGTAGATGTGTCACCCAGCTTTATACACAGTAATTGGTTTAAACTTAAAATTCCTTTAATCTACTTTGGCACTGTGTGTGTTTGTATGTATGTGTTTCTAAAGTGGCCTAACAAACAGCTTCAATAACCCTTTTTCTGACTCTTGCCGACCTCAAAGCAGTAAAAAAAGCACTGACAAAACCCCAAAATACAGAAATTTTTCATGTTAAATATCCCAAACTCTTCCAATTTTGGCAGGAAATTGTGTGCAAACTAGGGCCACATCACTCATAGTAAGAGGTTGATTGAGGAAATATATTTTCAGGACATTTAAAGCAAAACTAAAGAGACTGAGCAGTGCAAATTGAACTTGTAGCTTTTTAACCGTTTTAACTTTTCTGCCATTTTGACTCTGAAAAACTTCTGTAATGTGATTCAGACAGAGAAACTTGGATGAAAGCTGATTGGCAATTCCTGTAAGGTTGGTAAAACCAATCCATCCTGTACAGGCTGAGTCTCTGCTTAGAATGTTTTTATTCATCTTTGCCAGAGGGAGGATAGCTCCACTTCGTAACGCTGCAAAAAATAGACCTGCAGATGTTACACCTTCTCTAACTCTGTATTCCACAAGTGATTTAAAGTAATTCATATGCATATGGTAAAATACAGAGACATTATAAAAAAATCAACATAATTAGATATTATTTGTACATTGTTAGACAAAAAAGTTACAGACTTTTACTTTATATTCTGTGCAGTGATACATTGATCTGTTTGCTAATATATTCGGCTTCGGTTGGACTTACTGAGCCAGGTGATATCTCAGTCTCTTTCAAGCACATAAAATTCCAAATTACATGTCTCGCTTCTTACTGTGAAGAGGTGTCGTTAACAGTAGAGACAAGACCAGGCTGGCAGGTTTACCTGGAGTCAGGATGTGTGCACAGCATTAAGAAAATATGAGTTATTAATAAATCTTCATGGAGATAATGAAGGAGATGAGATTGAGGGGCTACAGCTACACCAACGTCCTCATGATGACGAGGAGAGCATGCTGATGTTCAGCAGGTAAAATGTTGACCTTGTTCACCACCTTAGCCTAAATGTGTTAGCAAGCTAACCTTTGGTGATTAGCACAAAACACAACTTATAGAGGGGACATGATTAAAGCAGGTAATTTCAATTAAAGTACTGCAGAAATAATGAAAACAGAATAACCTAAAAAAATGGCTCTAGATGAAAGGTTAGGGAATTTGAGTTATCCTCTGGATGGCGATGTTGTTTGTAACAAATTTTGTGGTCATCTGTCCAAAAACTGTTGAGATATTTTCAGTAAAAGACAAAACTTGCCAGGAAGGCACTTAACTCCTCTCCGATACATTAATGTCTGTGCAAGATAAGTCATCGGCTGAGTGCAGAGGAAATGTCAGAGGATCATTAAAGTCATCAGTTTATATCTTTTAGGGACCTTAAATATTAGTAGCCAACTTCATGGCAGTTGGTTTAAGAGCTGATGAGACATTTCACTCTGAACCACAAATTTCAACCTCGTAGTTTTGCTTAAAGACAAGTCAGGGGATCCTCAAAGGGGAAAAATGGATGTTTCAAATCAAATTTATAATGATTCATCTAATAGCTGTGGAGAAGTTTCAGTCTGAACTTACTGACCAACCAGCTGACCTAGAGACTGATATGGAGAGAGTCATGCAAAAGAGATGATAAGAAGCTATAAGTTCCTTTGATTATTTGCTGCAAATCATGGCAGAGCAGTCTGTAGGTGCAGATCAGGTGTAATCAGAACACCTGGAGAAACTGATTTTGAAGTCTGAAAAATATGAAACCACTCAGTGTGCGGATTAGAGGGTTGGAGGGTCAGTTCTCAGTTTTGTAGTTGTTTCAAAACATTAATTAAACTTCTCTCCTCACGAGAATAAATGAGCATAATACCTCACAGTCTGCTGGTGAAGGGCAAGATAAGACACTTAAAAAGTGAAGCACAACTGATTAGTGATGGGAAAGAAAGTCTAACAGAGAGCTTCTTGCTTGTGAAATGAGCAGACTTCTTTTACTGAAGACTTAGTCTGACCTTCTGCCAGGAAACTCATGTTTTGCTGGCAACATAACAAATATTTTTTCTCTGGCTCTCTCATAATTCAGGTGGTGGAGTGGAACGATGTGCATTATTTGTTTTTTGTGCAGGAATTTAACTATTAAAATTACATGGACATCTGTGAGGAAGTAGCATGAAGCTAGCGCATTTTTGTATTTGATTTGAAAACTTTTAGGTCAGGGGGGTTCAATCTAGGTTATATGAAACTGAAATTAATAAAAGAAAACAAGTCTCACTCTTTCATTTTTTAGCTGTAACCTAAGACATTTTAGGTTTGCACACATAAACAAACCAAGCTTTTCAATTCAAATCTCACATTTCCATATTCAAAACACAGATTGTTTATACCATCATATCTATTCCCGAAAAGGTGCACATGTAAATAAAATGATATTCAGGTGAAGTATTTATGACAGCAGTTCTACCTCTAAGTAACACAGGCTTGTATCAGTCTGCACTTGTTTATGTGCAGTTGAGGTTAAAGGTACACATTGTGCCAGCTGCAATTGCAATAAAGTATCTGTTTGGGGGGAAAAAAACAGGCAGCTTTAACATATTAATGTTTAATTCATTACCTAAACTGTTGATGAGTGATATGATAGACGCGTATGTTCTTGACAGTGTTATTAAAACTCGGCAACCTCTCTCATGCCTGATGCTTCTAATAAGCTCTGCGAGAAAGAGCCGAGAGAATTGAATTATTCCACAAGTTGAGCGGCTGAGGAGATGTGCATCGTTAAGAGGGGCTGTTTTGGCTAAGATCTTTTTTGATAAAAGGATGAAGGCAAGTTTTGTAGAGATTCAGAAACTTTTTAGGAACTGGAACCACTCAAATCTCAGAAACAAGAAAGTATCAAAGATCCCAAATCGTTATCACTCAATAGGAATGTCAGATGCTGCAACAGAACAATGTGGGGTCTCAGCATAAATTACTAGAACATGTGTATATATGTGTGTGTGTGTGTGTGTATGTGCAGGAGAGTGCAGGGCTGGGAAAAATAACTCATCCAACACTTTGCCTTGTGTGGGTGTACGAACTGACTTATCTCTGTGGTAAGTGGCATACATTAACATTTCCTGTGTACATGGAGGCACTTATTAATTATGATTGCTCACTATATGTAGCACCAGACTAGAGATAAAAAAAAGGCTGGAACTCTGAAACATGCATTTGTCAATTCTGTTTTTCACTGCTGAAATGTAGGGTTGTTTTTTATGGCGCTGATCCGAGTCTTCCAATATAAGATTTGTCTGATCAACGGGCCCGCAGAGTTCGAACTGATTTTAAACAAAAAGAGACGCTGCTTGTAATATAAATGTGTGAATGTAATATGTTCACCATGCCTTTTTAATAAGGACTCCAGTGGAGTTAAGGTCAAACGCCTCACCAGTTATTTATGTAGTATGTGTTTGTGTGTTGATGTGGTAATTGTTGGGAGATGAATAAGTTATGAACTTTGTACTTTAGTGGCCATGATTCCTACATTTTATTCTGTTTGATTTTTTAACAAATGTTCACACTTTGTTTTGATTTGTTGGAGATGAAATAAAATCTCTAATCTCAAAAACGCCCCCTCAAAGTTCTATTAAACTCTACTAAATAGTTTTTTTAGCTTGCTCCGGGTTATTTTAGGTTAGTGTAATGTATTGTTCTTAAATAAACATCGCCTTTCCAATTGAAAAAAAAAAAAACAAACCCTCTGACCGGAAATATATTCCAATAAATAATAGCCTGAATAAGCTTAAATAATAATATTCACAAACTTGAGCTGTGATATGAAATAGATGGAGGTTTAACTTGGAGGATGTGACTCCTCAAACTGTTGTTACAGAGAGGATTTATCACCCTGCTGGAGTCACAAAAACACTCACAGTTGTACAGTGCTGCCGAGGAGTGATGGTCCTTTTACCTCATAAACAATCTTTGGCAGACACTGGCTCGCAGAGAGCACACCAACCTGACAGTTTTATCTTGGCCTTCCATCAAGTTACTAATGGAATTAAGTGTAAATGTGACAGCTGATTTTAAACTGTAAAAATAAAAATAAAAAAATCCTCAGGTTCAGCTCAGGACACCTCTGTAATGACACTTTACCTGCTTTGCCTGATTTGGTCATTAAAAATATTAAACTTTTTACTTTGCTGTGATTTGTGTCTCAGCAATGTCAAAAAGTTCAACCACACCCGCTACTAAAACAAGTAACATTAGATTTTATGAACTCCTCAAAAAGAAAGTAAAACATTTGAGAAAATAAACTTAATTGCTTTTTCACAAAAAGTTACATGGAAATAAAATAAAATTTCAAAAATGAAAAGCTTGGATTTACAAGTAGCTGTGTGATTTTACTCCTGTTGTCACACAGACATGTAGAGAAATAGCACAAGATGCACAAGACGGATCAATTATTTTTTTGTACATATTCATATTTTTGAAACTTTTGGCAGAGCTTGGCTAGTTGTGTCCCTCTTCTCCAAGTTTTCATAATAATCTAAGCTAAAAGCCCAACAACTTTAGCCCTTTACAGACATGAGCATCATATTAATCTTCTTATCTTCCGCTCTTTGTCTGTTAGAAAAGTTTGCTTCATTCATTTTTTGATCTATATTAAATGGAGGTCACTATATCACTCTTCTAAAATGCAAAAAACTTGAATATTACATGTGTAATTTCTCCAGATACTCCTATTTGTCAGATAACTACATGTAAATCATTTCAGTGTCTTGAACAAAAGTTTTAAACAAATCCAACAAAACTGATGACGTGTTGTTCCATGCTGTTTTTTATAATTAAGCTCTGTATAAAAGAAAAAAAAAAAAAGCAATCATATCTTAGGGATAAACTATGCAAATTTGACAAGCACTCACGATCTTAACTCTGGAACAAATCAAAAGTGAAATGGAGAGACCGACCGCGTATTCAACGATGCCAAGAAATTTAAAAGCAAAGGTAGACTGGAAGAAAAAGCTAATGAAATAAAATCTATGTTTGTACGTGCTTCCAAATCAAAGTTGCTATAAAAGATGTGTGGAATGCCAGCGCAGCATTTGATACAACATTTTAATCAACACGGCTTGAAAAGGCCTGTCTTCACAGAATAAAACCTATATCTTATTCAGGCGAAACCCCTCGAGCTCGACTGCCTATCTTTGTCAGCAGAGAACAGCCGGATAAGTTCTACGTGTGACACCAGATGTCTTAGAGGAAAATTTAATTACTTTTCCTTATTAGATGTGCAATTTTATTCAGCAACATTTTGTAAAGAGTAACCCTTACGGGGAAAGTGTTTTTTCCCCCCCATAGCTCTTTTTCCTCTGTGTCTTGTTCTTTCTCTGTCTTTTTTTAATGTTTTCAAACAGAACTGAGATACATCTTTGTGTTTTTTTCCTCTTTTTCCTCTTCTTGTTCTGTCCTAACCTCGGGCTCAAGCTCTATCGTGGATTTGAGGTCACATCTTTCTCTCTGTGTTTCAATTGTTAAATTTTCTGGAACTCATTGCTTTTCACATCTATCAATGTGCTCCAGCTCATTTCAGAGCCAGCTCTGCTTCTCAGCTCTCTGATCGATGTGGCTGACAGTAACTAATCTAAAAACACACTGTACACCTAAGAATCTAAAGCCTTAGCCAAATCTGAATGTTTTTTTCTAAAATGGGGTTTTTCCTTCTCCTCTCATTCTCAAAATAATTCCTGTCCATACATGCACTGATTTTAAAATTATTGTCAGTCTAAATGAAACAACAAAAACACAACTGAAGTGC
>JAPZDZ010000002.1:18286106-18297998 GCA_029783805.1 Acanthurus tennentii
AATGATAAATCTGCTGAGCACTTGGCATTGTCAGGGTCTCTCGACAGTGACATTTTGATGAAAGTTGCTCTATCAGAGAATAAATCTGACTCATAAAACCAGGATGGCTCATATATTTACAGGCTTTTGTCACAAATCACTGACCGTAGCTGGCAAACACAATAAAACGAGACTGTCTGAATATTTCTCATTTCCCTCCAAATCATTCAGGTTCCATGCATCTACCTGAATGATAACCGCAGCAGATGTGTTAGTATGAAGGGGCCTCTCCACTTCAGTGGTCTGCTAGACGAAAATGGATGACTTTTATCAAGCGAAACCTCAAAGGCAGTCGCTATGCAAACACACCATTTGCATCTCGTCTTGATTTGAGCCAAAGGATTCACTTTGAAGATACATTGAGAGACCTATTTGTATTTCCTGTTTTCGCACACTCACTGGAGACGCAAGTCATCTCGAGGAGCAATATTTGAGTCGTAAACATATCACTCTTTGACAACAGATAGGCAGTTGAAAGCTTTTTGCATTCAGAAGAATAAACGGTAACTGATAAACAAATCAAGTCTTGGCCTAAAGCGATTTCTATTTCTGATATCAATAATAAAAAAAAACATCCACTGTCCTTTACCTCCTATATCTTTACTTTGTTTGATGTGATGCTTTTAGGTAGTCCTGTTACAAAATATGCTACATCACCAGGTGGACTGTACAGGTAAGAAGCTTCTAGATTCTAGCTTTAGCATTACTGACCGTGAAGCTTAATTTAGCAGTTTTTCTCATCTTCTGTTATTAAAAATGATAATTACCAGCCAGCATTAAATATTCAGCCTGAATCTCCCGGTGGTTTATCATAGTCCCTCCCTGTGATTTATTTCAAGAATATATTTGTTTACAAACTCTCAGTATAATGAACACGAGATTTAAAAGGAAGATTAGAGAGACATTTGGATATAAATTAGTACCTTTTCACAAATTATGCTTCAAAATTGATGTTAATTACCTAATGGATTCCAGAAAAAAAAACAAGGAGCAGCGCTGAGGTCACCTCTAATGATTCAAGAGTGAGAAATAATTATAAAGGTAATAAAATTCATGCTTTTTATCAAGTGCTTATTTGCATTTTTTTCAGATAATTCATCCAACATTTTTTTTTTTTTGCTTCAGCAAAAGACGGCAGATTTGCTTTTGTTTGCCAGACTCAGAATATTTTTTTTTTCTCCTGCTTTAATGTTTTAATTTAACACATTTTTTTGGAGTTCAGCTCTGCTGCCCAGTAGCCAGTGATCGCAACGACCATTCATCCAAACGAGGATGAATAATATATTCATCAGCCCATTAGAGGCTCCTGACAATGCATTAATAGAAGCTGATAAACCCCTTCTAATTCCATTTTTTTTCCCATGGCTGATAAAATCATGCCACTTGCTCATGGTAATTAATTACTGATATCTGGCAGATTGTAAGTGATGTCTATGCCAAGGAGTTAAGTGTCTCCAGTTTCTGTCATCTCATCTGCCCACTGGCTCCTTCCTTTAGTTTTAAATTTAAAACCCAAGTGCGATGAAAAGCAGTGAATTGTTGGATTTAAAAGTGCAGTAGAGAATAAAGAGACACTTGAGGACAAAAAGGTTTATAGGATATGACTCTCATTACGCTACAGCACACATGCCAGCATGGATTTTTACGTTTGCTTCTTTATTAAATTTCATTTACCATGTTCTGACATAATAAAAGCTCTGGGATCCTTCTCCAGTTCTGTCATAAATCATCTGGTAAATCACCGTCCTTTTCCACAGGATGTAGGTTCCACCCAAGAGTGAAAGTCACCAGCAGCTGATAAGAAGACTGTTATAAATTCCCCATGGCAAAAAGTTGTCCATACTAATGTAGTGACACTGATGAGCTCGCAGACAGACTGTGAGCCTTGATCAATCCACGCAGATATGGTTAATAAGCTCAAAACACACATACAGCAGGATACTGGTGTGATTTAAACAGCTGTCTGTGCAGAATACGCTGCGTAAAATGGGAAAGAAATAAACTCAGAGTGTAAAATAAAAAGCAGGGGTTTCTCTATTAAAAAAACATTATTGTGTGACTTTCATTTCTGTTGAGCGACAAAATGATCAAAAGTGTCAAGCTTTCTGGCATAAATTAGCCTTAAGTGTGGAAATTTTGTAGGAGAAAATGGGGTTAGAAGCCTCTTAATGGATACCAGTGATTTTAAATGGTCTTGCCTTGCTGATGTTCCCCTTAAAGTATGTAAATCATCATCTAACACAATAATGTGACAGTTAACCAATGGTACGAAATGTATTAGAATCATTATAAAAGGCTAAACAGCTGACACGTGATGATTAAAAGCAGCAATTAGCATTAGCTAACGATATTAGCTTGGTGTAACATTAGCTAGTTGGAGTCTTCCTTATTGTAGGCTAAGTATCCATTATGGGATGACAAATTGTAGCCTGTGTATGTATGTGCTTTGTGTGTGTGTGTGTGTGTGTGTGTGTAAGGGAGGCTGGGATCATCTCTGTTTGTGCATGTAAGCTCTTTGCCTTGGTAAGGGTGAATCTTCAGTTGTTGATGCTTATGTACAAGATTTTACACTCAGCTTTATAATAAAGTTGTGGTCTGCTATGTTTGCATAACAATCTAATGTGTTTATGTAAGCAGACGTCTTGTGTTGGCTACATTTCGTATTCATATTCATATTCATATTCATATTCATATTCATATTCATATTATATAAATATCTTTAAAGAAGGCAGACGTTGTTATGGGTAGGATCTTACCCCAGTTTATCCCACACAGAATTTAGTAAAACTGTTTGTTATAGATCTTATATAACTTTTTGACGAGAGCATTTCTAAAAACACGATAATGTTTCTTTAATGAGCTTTTCAGGTTGCCTACATCCTTCCTGTCCCTGTTCTCTAATTCTTATGTCTGTGACTAATTCTTTCAGCACAGCCAGATGGATCCTGCAACTTACACTAACAAAGCATGTATACTCTGTAACAAATGTTCACTTTAGATATGCCAAGGGAGACGTTTTGTGGAAACTAAATTATGAGCCAAAATTAATATTGATTTGATTTGCATACAGATCTTACAACCCAATATCCTTGTTCCATTTGGTAGGGGAAAAAAAAAAGTACCTGCAGAGAATTACTGGTTCCTGATTTGGAAAATTGAAAAAGATAGTTAGTTCACACCAGAGGCCACATCATTTCAGGATGTTTGTAGTAAAAAGTGACATCAATGTGGTAAAAATTAGGGGTATGATTGTTAATAAAAGGTAGCTGCATGGGGATCCATGTCAGTACTGGTGTTCAGTTCTCATTATCTGGATCATTGTCTGAGTTTTTCAAAGAGCCAGGGGCCCGGGGTGACATGCTGGAATCCTGGGCCAATATGGGCACAGTAAAACTCCTGATTGCCTGCATGTGATGAGTTTTGGGCTTTTGGGTTGATATTTTGACAAATTTGATGTTTCTGAAACCTGAGTCACTGAACTGAAGGTCTCATGAAACCATGGGGTTTTTTTGTTCGTGGCTGCTTGTTTTTTGTGCCTAGAGATGAGACTGCGCTATTGTCATGCTAACAGACCGGAGAACTCAAAAGGAGTGCGTTCCAGGTTTTGAGGCTATAAGTGTGAGTGCAGTTGGCAGGGTGAAGCGATGTGATGGATTTCCATTCTTAACCTCAGTAGGCCACAGTGCATGAGGATCAGACTGAGTTAATTTGTAGACGCAGGGCAGCAGACGGTCAGGGAGCCTGTGGCAGAAAGGAAAACACATACTCAAGTGAGAAACATGTCTCACACAACTTCTGGACAACAGTAATAGTGTAAGATCTCGACAATCTGCTGCATGAGCTGATGCCATGGTTTTGGTGATTGATTTCAAGATGCTGAGAGCTATAGTTGCCTTAAGTCTGGTGAAAATCTGCAGAGACATGAGTAAAGTTCTCCAGTTTGGAAAAACAAAACTCTTACGAGAATTGAGTCTGGGAGTCCAGTGCAGTACAACGGTTTTAACTGGAGGTGTTTGTGTTCTTATTTGGACAGGAAGAGGGTAGCTAACTCAAGGGCAAGCTTGTGTAAGAGGGTATTTGTTTGTGTGTTTCATTTTATTTATACCGAGCGGTGGATTCATTACAAAAAACATTGCATGAAAAAGCCTGTTACACTAAATTACACTTACAAAGGCAGATGAAGGGGACTGGGAGTCGGTGAGCTGAGAGCTAAGTAGCGAAGAGTGTCATCTTTAGGAAGACAGGTATTGTGTGTATGTAAATTATGTCACTTGACAGGCCGTATATGGAATTACAAAACAATCCTGAAATAAAAAGTTTGACAGGGAAATGAAAATTGAAGGCTTATGATGATATTAAATGGAGTTGATGCAATGTTCCTATGATTCAGTGATAATAAAAAATCAACAATATGCAATGGAAAATATGTATATTTACTTTCATCATGACCCTGTGAAAGTCTTGTAGGGCCATAGCTGCAGCTCTTCAGTGAAAGAAACATCAGTTCACTTAATATATGTTATTAAGAGATTCCCTGTGGAGTTTTTGATTTCAGCATAATGGAGCTATTTTTCTATGAATAGGTGCCCACTTTGTGGATCCCCTCTGCATGCCTGATGTGATACACATCTCTGTCAACGGTTTAACAGAATTCTGTTGATCATCAGGTGGCAGTAAGGCATCAAGAAACCCAACAATATGCATGCAGTATGCACTGCCTTGAACTTTGAACTTCTTGCACTTACACCTGTTGCAGTCTTTAGCCTTTGTGCAAACCCTGTTACTGGCCGCTCAGTAGGTGAGATGTATATTCTGCTGTGCAGAGGATTGTCGGTCAGAATAATCAAAAAACGATGCTGACTTTCACACTGCAAAATGAGACTGAATGGAGTCCGAAATCCTGTTTTGTTTTGTGCATTCTGCATTTGACATGCTATGTATTGGGACATATTAAAAATGTTCTAGCATAATTAAAAACCATTAATCCATTCATATAATCATCTGTTTTAGAAGTAGCATAAAAGGACCACAAACTACAATTTGTCATAAAACTGTAATACCATGATACATTATCTAAAGATGCATCATTTATCTTCTATGAGTATTGGAGCCCAGAATATACTGAGTGTATTTAGGGTCACTGCAGGGGAAACACAGCTGGGTGTGAGGAATACAAAAACTGAACCCTGCAGCAATTCAGCAAATTGTCTCATGAGTCATCTTTTATCCTCCTGTCCCAAATGAGGACAGATTTACCTTTGGAGAATGCCAAAATGAGCCATCAAACCACGTTTGTCTGTTGTCAGCCATTTCAACTGATGGTCGAACTGTAATGAGATGAGCAGTAATCTCTTGGGAGTCATTAGATGTGATCATTACACCGGTCCAATAACAGCCAAGGATTATGAGGCCATTTTACACAACCAACTGTTGATGATAATGCCATCATACATCCTGCCAAACAAATCAAAGTGTGTTTTCTATCAACGCCAAACTGACACCAAATAGCTTCCATGGCCACTTCAATTACCAAAACTTAATGTCAATTGATATTTATTTAAATCTAAAGTATGATGGAGATTTCTGGCCCATTTATCACTTGATGACTTAAGCATTAATGCAGTAAGAATGATAAATATTATCTAACCACATAATTCAAGTTCAGGATTTGAATTGTAGCAATGAATATATTGTAAAAGTAGCACTGAAGAATTTTTCCATTTCATGTTTCTGCTTAAGGTTTCCATGCATTTGTTTGGTGATGTATACAAACAGAAAAAATTTAGATTTGTTAAAAAAGTTGTTCTCATATTTAGTGTAAACGTTTAGGGGTGCCACATTTTTTTTTCTGAGACATTTATCACATTTCTTGTCTTCATAAAAAATAATCGCTGTGGTTTTACACTGATATGTTTGTATCAAGGGCAAACAGTATGACTTCCTGCCAAGGGACAAAGCTCACAGCATGCTTCACATTGGAGGCCTATGGAGTCTCCCAGCATGCACCTGTCCATCCATGTCTTACACACAGCTTGGTGGCCGGATGCCACCTTCAGACAAAGCCTGATACAATCCTCACTGTTGTCCCTTTTTCAGCCTTCACTATGTGCAGAAATTGTGCAGGTTACAGACATAGACAGAACAAATGCTCGCATCTATACATTGTGTGAATGTTTACAGTTGTATATAAATAAAGCTCTTTTTTAAAGTGTTTTGTCACGCAATTGGTTAATAATATGTCAAAACATGTCTTTGTATCTAGTCAAGGATAATGCATTACATGAAAAATATTTTGATTCTTGATGCATCCCTTCGGAGGTTCAAACTAGTCATGGTCACAATTTTAGTCAAGCATGTTGACATGCTAACAATTGATACCTAGCTCAGTGTACAGCTGAGACTGATGGGATGCATTAGCTTGCATGTATTCAGTCATATATGATGAAAGAATCTGACAAATTGAAGTTTTAACCTGATAAAAGTACAAGATGAAAAGTGAGGAAGTGAGAAGTTTAACAGTTCATCTCTGAAGGTACATTAATGTCTGTGCTAAATATCAAAGCAATCCATCCAATAGCTGCTGAGATATTTTACCAGCCTCATGGTGATGATAAGGAAAAAAGTCAGGAATCACCAACATCAGGAGAATTCACTCGTTGAGCACCTTGAATGTCAATTGTGACATTTTAAATTTCATGGTTTTCCATCCAGAGGTTGTTGTTGAAATATTTCAGCCTGGACCAAAGTGGTGGACCAACATACAGACACACTGACTGACTTTGCCATTCATAGAGAGATGCCGCTAAGCAAAGAGAGAAAAGTAAACACAACCATATCAATTTGAAATGTGAAAACTTGTAAGTAGGGCTGCAAGAGATCAACCAGATGCTCTAAATTCAAGACAGGAGGAATAATTTCTTGCCGTGTTGCAGTCTGTCCTTAAATGCAGCCTCTGAGGGATTTGACCCCTGACATGACCATAGTCTTGTTTTCACACACTCCAACTTATACCTCAGTTTCTCTTAACTCCCCTCAGTTTAAGACTTGTCTTGTAATTTTGGGTTTAAGGTGATCAGAGTTGAACAGTTGATCCTTGTCTTGAGATTATTACTGACAATTTTAGATCGGCTTGTAACGTCCTGTGCACAAACTCCTGATTAATACTTTGTAAGTTATGCAGAACATGATTAGCATGTTAGAGAAAAGGCAGTTTGTTGTTGAGCTGGTTGGAAACAGTCTGCTGCATAATCTTTCCTCATGGTGGTTTGAAGTGTTGTTGGGGATTGTCTGTATTTCTTCTCTACTTCTCCATACTTTTGTAGGCTGGGAGACAGAATTCAGTGCTTTTTCATTTCTTTAATTCATGAATATTATGTTCCCTAACATGTCATTTACTTTTACATGATGGAATGCAAATTAGTTAATCAAACACTGCTGAAAGAATGATATGTGTATGATTTCTTAGATTTTTTTTTTGTCAGCATCACACCCAGAGCTGACATGCCCTGCCATTTTGAGAGCAGCGATTACAGTAAAATGTTGAAAGGTTGACAGGCAAAACAGACAATTATATTAACTGGCCCCTGGCCCTCTGTCAGTTTCCAAGAGTGGCCCTCGGGCTAAACCGTTTGAGAATCTCTGGTGTAATGAAGCAAAAATGGATGTTCTGATTAAAGTTGCAGGAGTCTGTGAGTATGTGCTTGTGTACGTGCCTCTCTGTAATTTCCTTATATATGACAAATGAGTGCAACTGCACTGTCAAGTGCATCGTCATGTAGGAGAGCTCTTAAGTGTTTCAGTGAATACCTTAGCATATAGTTCAGCACTTATAATGAATGATCTGTCAATTATTGAGACCCAGGAGAGTTTCTGTTTGCCCTTATATCTCATTTAAATGTCCTTCACTCCTTGAATCTCACCCCTCCTCAAGTAATTGGGCTACTAGTTAGCAACCGAGAAGCATGGACAGTGAGCTGTGTTGGCTCTCTAGCATCAGTGACGAGGCAACTAGTCCCACAGACTCCCGCTCTCGTTCAATTAATTATGACCTTGAGAGCTGAGTGGGTGAGCCGAGACCAGCTGAAGACTGACTCATGCTTCTTGTCTCCTTGTTAAAGTGATGTATCTCCAGGTAAACAGCCCTCTGTGGACGCACTGCAAACTGTACTGTCTTGGTTTGGACCACTTTATGTGCACAGGTGTGAGGATTCACTAGTGAGGTGATGAGGGAAGTAGAAAAAGGACTGTAGATGGTTGAAACTCTGTAAGACAGATGTGGGAAGTTATTGTTCCTGTGGGAGGGAAGGGGGATATTTCTTCTTTATCAATAGATTGATCCACAGAAAACTTGCTTTGCACTTAATCTTTAAAATGTATTGTAATAAAAGTGACTCCAAACATCTTCTCATTGATAAATAATATATACAGAGGTCTTTGAATTTAATGCAAGGGACTGATTCTTATTTTTGTGGCATTTAACTTTGTAAAAACCTCTTATTGTATTTCTAGCTTAGCTAGCGCTGCCTCACCTCACTGTCCTCACCCTTTTCTTCTTGTAATTGGTTTCTGAAAGCTTTGTCTCAAGGTAATGGGTCAAATTGTAGTCTTTTAATACAGCCACATGCAAACTTAAAAGTCAGTTTTACCATCCACCGCAGTATAACAAAAATACTTATCAGTCCATGACATTACAAACACTCTACATTCGGTATCTACCTCATGCTTTTTAATGGTCGTTTGTAGCAGGTTTGTAAAATTATTTGACTGTGTCGGACGAACAAAGTAAAATCCCCTGTCATGTTGTGCCTCAGCTGCTTCAGCAGATGTTGCTAAGAGTTCAAACATCACTCACATCAGTATTTCAAAATAAAAGCCTATTGAGGTCTTTCATTTGTTTTTTTTAGCTTCATTAGTAAAATAGTGTGGTTAGTTTCAGTCCTCCTGGGCCGGGCACTGCTTTCACGTGGGCTAATATCTGAACTAATTTTCTGTCTTGTGTCTTCACTCTATACCACTGTTTGTTCTAAAGCTTTTACAACCTTCTCCAGCCTTTGTTTTGCTGCATATTATTGTAGCATTCAGCAGTCTGAAGATAAGCCGGTCTGACTGCTGCAATTTACCGAACTGATGTGATGCTTGTGCGTTTCTATTTCTGTTTTTCCATTAATGATCAAAGGACATTAAACGACAAGCTCCCCACAAATACTTTCAATACAGCAACTTACTCATAGCACCATTTTAAACATGCATTGTTAAATGTTTTATTTCTCTAAATAGTGTTGGATTTAATATCAAAGTTTTCTGGTAGATTTTACCTGTCACTTTTTATGTGTCATACTTTGTCACACTAAGTGCTTTACATGGCAGCTGGAAAATGACAATAGCAGGATGCCTCTTCACACGTACTCAAAAAGCCCGGCATTTTTTTGCATGTGCAGCATAAATGTGTCACAAGAAATCAATTTTGAGTCAAGCGATGCCTTTAAAGTACTATCACCGTCTATAAAGGCCAATTTTTCAGTCATCAAAAACACACTTCCTGGTAAAAAAACATGCAGAATCAAAGAGGAGAGGCACTGAGGCACAGCGAGGCAGACGTGATGCTGCCATACATGAGTGTTTCTACACTTTAGTGCATGAATAATGTAGCCCGTTTTGTTTTTTGCTTTCTATGAATTATTAATATAACATGTGCAATTAGATGCAGCATATTGATTTGATTTCTGTTTTGAGGTGTGAAAAATGTAAATACCAAAATGGCCTCTGGTGGATGTACGAATTTAGGCAGAAACAAGTTAATGAGTAAGTGAAGAGTTTTACTTCATAGAGAAAAAAAATTCTCCCCCATTTGGTATAAAATACTCAAAAGGAGATTTATTTTGTAAAAAAATTAGAGATACACTCATTTACTTTCGTCCTGAGTGTAAAATAGGGAGTTTAACATCAATATCATGCCTGTATGTTAAGTAAAGAGCTGAAGTCATGACTCAGAGATCAGACTCCAAGGTGATGCCCATTTATCACAAGACAAAAACACATTTTTTTAGGTTCTGAAGAGCACTTATCGAGACATGTTACAATATTTTCTTGCTGCAGAGGGCATATCACCATAATTTATTGTATGAAGGGAAACCAAAGGGGCACTCAATCCTTTCTTTTCCATGTCAAAGGCGGCTCATAGGTCAATTCATCTTGTTTTTGCCACTCCAGAGGGCACTTTAGCAACACTTTTTCAACTATGGGAGCACCAGGCCCCTCCTCCCCAAGTCTGCCATTGTTATTCAGCTCTTGTAATGAATTAATGGAGGTTAAAAATAAGATTTTCTAACACCTCCTCAGCTCTCCAATAAACATGTTGCATCTCATCTGTTTGTTTCTGTAAAAAAAACAGGACTGTAAAAACATCAGTCTGTTGTTTTAAGTGAGGTACAATCTGTAACCGTATTTAGATTCGACCAATAATTTATCAGTTCTTCAGTGCTTCAGTGCAGTGTCTCTGTGATGGAGCATGCTACTGTATGAGCACAGGTTTTGGAAAAAGCTATGCTAGCTGTTTGCTTCTGTTTCTGGTGTTTAAGCTAAGTTTCTCTGTCTGCTGACTCTGTTCCTAATGCAGAACGGAAGGCAAATATTTAAAATGTGCAAGTAAAACAAATGCTAATTAACATGCCCAAATAATCTTTAACCTATTTGTTCAACAGATCTTATTCCATTTTGTCATTATGTGAAAGTGAGTTTTATTTACTGTTGCAAATTATATAAGAACATTATTAACAAATTTACTGATATAACTCAGAATACATTCCTCTAAAAACAAAGCATAATCTCTTGACCATTGACAGTAAGATTACAGCCATACAATATTTGAATACATCTGAAAAAAAAAAAGACTCTGGCAAATGCATACGTAACATTAATTTGGAAAATTGCTGGGTATAGCAAAGCTTTAATGCTCTTATGCATGCGAGTCATTTTTAGATTACTTATTTATTTTCTGTCTTCATTTGAGCATTTCCTTTTGTTTGAATTTTAATTAATCTTTAATAACACCATGCAGAATAAAACCTCTTTTTCCTCCTATGATAATCTGGTACTGTAACAAGTCTAGTCAGTGTGTTATTAGGCTAAGCCACGCTGAATGTTCGTCTCTCATTTTGGGTATTCTTCATTGCACCCTCCTGGCATATCCTCAGTGGTTTCATTATATAATGACAAAAACACATTTCTGCTACAATATGTCGGGTTATTTAGGGAAACCATTGTGGCCATAATGGCAGGGGATTAGGACTAATCCACACAGGAACTTTGCTGATAAGTGCAGACATAAAAGCAAGCCCCTGTTCATTTTCTCTGTAAATTTTTGGACCAGTAGTTCATCACAGAAAAGTAAGCTATTCTTAAGCACCGGTTCTCTTGAGCTTATGGATATCTTCTTTTATTATAAACAGAAGAGGGGAGACAGGTATTAAAAACCAACCAATGCAAAATGTGAAGTCAATCCTCATGAGCTACTGTATATATTTGTGTATGTGAGTGTGGTTGTTTGTGCAAACTGACATGATTAAAGCTTTCTGACTACATCATATGCAAGCGGGGTTTTCTTTCACATTTTGTTGCCTGAGCAGACCTGACCCCACTGAAAAAAAGCCAGAGGGAGTTGGCCCAGTATTTCTTGTGATTTCTTGCCAAAATCTGTTACAGTTTCCTGGGATAAAAACAGATGGAATCCTTAGATTTTTTTTGTACTGGTGTGTCTATGTGCATCAGTGTGTTTGTATAACGAAGACTCTAATGTAAACTGAGACAAAAATGCTTTCTCCAAGCCTAATTAACGCTACCACACAACTGTTATAC
>JAPZDZ010000002.1:18316995-18332056 GCA_029783805.1 Acanthurus tennentii
GATTGTGAAGGGGTGGGGGGAGGGAGGGCGGGGTGGCAACTCTGCTCCCAGACAACAAGGGAGTGTGAAAAGCCTCAGACTTTGACAAGAGGACCTGAGGACCTGGGCGATATGTACACACAAGCGTACGCGTCATATCCAACAACAGTGCCGATAAACACACTCACATCGTGCCTCCACTTGTGTAAAAGTGAAGTTAAAGCTGTTTTTTGTTAGTTGCCATGCTAGTAGTTTAATATTATTACTGTTTTCTTTACAAAAAAAGGATAAATGTGCTATTTGATTTATATGGTCAAAGTTGTGTTTCTAGGATCAAAGTGAATAATGTAAACAAATCTAGTACATGAAGTTACTGTCAAATATTTCACGTTTTTTTTCAACTTTTTTTTTTAACTTGACCATGTTTTATATATATATATATTTTTCAGTGATTGTACTGAAATGAAAACCAAACACTTCTTTTACACCTACGTTGTTTCGGTCGAATGCTGACCCCTTTATCAAAGGCTCTGCAAGTGATTAAATGAAAACAAAGAATTATAAATGAACAGAGTGCTACAGTCAGTGAGGCCATTTTAACTGTGTTTATGTGTGTATATGTGTGTGTGTGGAGTAGTGGACCTTTTCAGCCTCCTGCAGGTAACTGATGACTGCATTGTATCTGGTACTTTTAAGTTGCATGAAAACAATGTGCACTGCTGTTCTCATGGCCTGCATTATTAGCGCGGAGATAGCAAAGCAATATTAATATCTTATTCTTGCCGAAAAGACCCCCAAACTACAGACATGGAGGTATTGCCTCAACTAGCTATGCAATAAACTTTGAAATAAATGCGTCAGGAGTTCCGAGGGGCTTTGCAGTTTAATCTGTGCTATTGATCGTGATGTGAAGCTTCGTGCTCTCTGCCTGAGGGATTGCCGTTTTTTTTTTTTTTCAAAAGGGATAATCTCTGGTAATCATAATCAGCCCTGCATTTTCTTTTTATCAACACAATGAAGGCTATTCAGTCCTTTTTCCTGAGGGCTGTGTTGTTATCATGTGTTCTCTGTGTACGAGTGAATGAGTGTTTGTTTGTGTTTTGTGTGCATGTGTTGTGAAGTTGCAACTCCGCCAGCAGGCTCTTGGAGGGATAATCAGGGCCACGGACTGAGCCAGATGAGGAGCCGGCTGGGTGCTACCGGGGAGGGAACTACTTCTACGAGCAGTGCCTTCACTCCTGGAGGTAACGCAGGGGAAACTTATCAACTAAAAACTGCCACAGTATCACAAAGCGAGCAGCTCCTGTGACAAGCTAAGTAGTGAAAGTTACGCAACAAGCTGGATGTTCTCAGACGTAGTGTTCTCACTTTCTGTCTCACAGGGAGTGGACAACTCAACAGAAATAGCTCTGCAGGAAACTCAAGTTTAACAAACTGCGTAATTTATCCTTGTGAAGATTGTGAGGAGTGTTGGGTACCTTTAACTTTTGAGGCAAAAGTTGAGTTCTTTAAGTCATTATCAATTGTTAACTTTTTCCAACGTCCATCCACAAGTTTACTGCATCTTGGCATATATTGCTTTACATTGTTCTCACAAACCCTTGAAAACATTATTCGTATTTGTATGATCTGTGTGTATTTATCCATCTTTGTACTTAGTCTCTTTGACTGGAGCTCCCAACATGTTTTCATCCCACTTCATCAAAAATTGACTCCTTTGTTTCAGCCTTAAGTGTCTGATACAAGTTTTTAGACTTAGGCAATTGAAATACTTGGTTTAGTTAAAAAAACAGATGAGTTTAGGTTTAGGAAAAGATCGGTAGTTTAGACAACAGACACCTCAAGCTTTACACCAGTCCTGAATAGTGCACAACCATCATCTGTGTGATCCTCCACCTTTTCTGGAACTTTGTCAGTTTTTTCTACAATGTAGGGTGGAGCGGCTGTCTCATCCAAATGCTAAAAGGTACCGTCTGCATCTGTATGAGACACCAAGAGATATTACAAAGCATCAGTATGTGACATGGAAATGAGACCAAACTGAAACTCTTTGTTTACTTCTTATGCTTCCATACTTCCCTGTAGCTTTTTTGGCCACTTGAGGGCAGATGTGTCAGCAAACAACTCCCTATTTACACATCTGGCAAACATAGACCAACATCAGCATCGATCTATAGTCATGTATCAAGCCATCTTATAAAAGTAAGTCCACTATCTCCCATAGTTTTCTTTTGACCTCTACGTACACTTTCGAAAAAATCTCAACTTGAATCTGCAAAAATGTTTGACTTTTTATTCCCCAGCTCATTTTCCATGCTCTGTTGTGATGAGCAGGTAGCAAGTATCAGAGTTTTTTTGTTTTTTTTGCCAAAAGCGCCGTTTGCTGCTGGTGAAAACAGGATTAATGAGAGGTGAAACAACGTGTTGATGGATGCTAAAATGCGCTTCAGAGCTGAGGGGGAACTGCGGAGTTGGATGAAAGTTCTCTCTGGGTTCCTCACTGCAACCATCACCTTTCACACCAGTCTTTTGATCAGTTCTTAACATTAAAATATGGATTAGTTCAGCCGAAAAATGTGCATGTGCGTCAGTGTGTATGTGCAGTGTTTATCTGGAATTTTGTGTAACTTTTACAGCGCACACAATATGTGGCCCATTTTTGTGTTTATGAATTTTGTCTAAGAGCCGAGGGTTATTTTTTTGACCTCGTCATTATAACCAGTAGCACATCTCCTCCATAATAGCCAGCGCGCTTGCACCCTCAATTTCTCTTCAGTGCTTTTACCCAGATGCAGCAGAGAGACAGCGTGGCACTTACACATGCAGCTGCTAAAAGCTGCCCCCCATTGACTCTCACCTCTGGGTAACACAGATAAACATCCAGCTCCAGTCTCAGCAGGCAATAACTTGTCTTTGTGTGTTTCCCTGTACATGTAATAGAACACCGACCATGCAAGATGATCTTAATAAGGCAGAAATTATATTCTGATATGCATAGCAGCATTTGGGCGTACAGTGACAAGCATTTGCATTTTAAGGGTCATGCTGACCTGCTTTTTTAGCACTTATGACTATTATAATTAATCACTGAAGATTTATGCTTAAAAAAAAAAAAGCCTTCAACTAGTGTGGATAATCATTATCATTCAAAGCCTGGAGCTATTTGAAGCAAATCAGTGACGTTTCAAAGCCGATGTCTACTGTGTTCACCTGAGGAGGCTGTGGCCGTGGGCTCGCCGTCTACATCAAGAAACACGTTCAGCGATGATAATCCCCTGCATGCATCTGAACTAAAGACCAGACCGCTGAGATCGGCTTCAGCTTCCACTGAGCGCTGACTACTACTGCTCTCTGTTTTATCATCAGAGATAAGTTAATAAGTGACTGAGTCAAGAATCAGTGTTTATTTTTAACAAAAATGCGCGCATGTGTGTGTGTGTTCGGAGAGGGGGGCATGGAGAATGTAGCCGTCTGTTTCTATGAAGATAATTTTCTCCAAGGTTTTTTTCTGCTGTACACACAATTAATATGTTTGTTGCTCAACCACCCAAATGATTATTTGTTCATTCGTCTTTTGTTGACTGCACGTACCCCCCCACACACCCCTCCCCCAGAGTCACACTGGCCCCATGTTAATTATTTTGTCAACCCTCATATCTCTTTTAATTGTTGCGGGTTTGTTTATCCTGGAGATCAAATTGAGCTTGGAGAGATTGTGGGTGGCTGCCAACACGGATCAGCCAGGAAGACAGATGAATGCATATCAAACAGTTTGACAATGGGAGTCACTGGGAGACACACTGACAGTATTAATGACTTAAATGAATGTATGGATGGTGTGATCACCTAATATATCCCTCTTCAAAAGGGCTTTCATGTAAGTTTCAGACATGCAGAAATGATAACACGGCTGCTCATCAAGCAAGGCCGCTATCTGCCTTATATTCCATTTAATAGCCTAAAGTGCTGTTGGCTATAAAACTGTTATTTCTGTAATGGCTGCAGAATGATTCTCAGCTGTCTGACAGCCTAGAGGAGTCATGTCTTTTTCCTAAAGCACAGTATGTACCAACACAAGTTTAAAGTGCCTCTCCAGAGATGTTTTGTGAGAATATTCTCTGTTTAACATTGTTTTTGTCTATAAAAGATAAAGAAAAGCTTTGCAAAGTAGCTGAAGGACATCTTCTCTTTCTTCCTCAGTAAAAAAGTTCTGGTTCAGTCCTTATGCTCTGCCCACCCCCCCACAGCCTGGGGTAGGTTGACCGGTGGGAGAGCTGCGTGCATCGAGATGGCTAGTGAGAGGAAACTGCAGAAATTAAGACACAGTTTGAAACTCCGGCTGAAGCTCAAACATATGTTAGACTCAGTCTGTTTTGCACCAAAACTGCTGACTTGTAGACATATCAGAGTTCTAAATGTGGGCAGCATCTGTTTTAAGTCTGTTTGTTAGCTTGTTACCTTGTACCCAGCAGTAGTGTTAGTGGTTATGGTGATGCAAACATTCACTCCTTGTGCCGTCACTTGCTGTATATCGAAGGTTTTGGGTCTCTTTGCCGACAACTGGCTTCTGAATTTGCGACGTGCCAAATGTTGCTTTCCTCGGCTGCATTTAAATTTAAGATTTTAAGAAAGTGCACAGACATCTCTACTTTCACTAGAGCAAAGTGAAAACACCTCTTTGTTGCACAGACACAAATCAGCATAGTTAAAGTCAAACATTGTATTGGACATTAACAGCAAAACTCATCTTGTAAGTTTAAGGGGTCTTTAACTATAAAATATAAATATGTAAAAGATTAAATTTAAAATGTGACTCATATCTGAAGGTAAAGGCCTATTATGGTGTCTATTCTTAACTCCATTGGTGCTCAAGGTTTAGCTCATCATCTCAATAAATGCAGAATACTAGTTACCAAGTGGCTCACATTCACATTATTTCTAAAATGATTTAACCTTGGATCTTCTGTTATGCAGCACAAAAAACCCCAGTTGGAAACACTGTCCTTTCACTTGTAAAGTAAAAATATTCAGTCCCTGTAGTTGCCCCTTAAGTTTGGTCTTAAAATCAGCTTAAATGTTTTAAACTCATCCAAAATCTAAAACAGCGTCGTGTAGTTGTGACATTTTTGTAAAGGACAGAAAACATGTGTTAACCTTCTTCTAAGGTAAGTGTTTAACACTGGTTAAGGCTGCTGGATGCACATACACAATCAAAGTTTTTTTTCTGCCTACACACTTGTTTGAGGACTTGAAAAAAAAAACTGCATTCACACTTTATTCTCTTTGCTGAAAAGGTTCAGTCTCCAGCGACTTAATCATGTTTTTGAGAGCAACAGCTCCCTGAACAATAGTTACAGCATTTATGGTGAAGAAACACATTCATAAGCCTATAGCTGTAAAATGAACCTACCCCATGCAGAGAAAATGGTATCATGTGGAATATGACAGTATTCCTGTTGTGCTTTTGATCAGAAAATCTCACAACGGGGAGAACTTGAATCCCACCAGCGGAAAACAAATGACTGTGTTTTCACGGTATCCATTAAATATGAAATATACAATAGTCCTGTGCAATATTTATAAAGCACAACGTATTTCATTGCAGTGATTTCACCCTGCAGACTGATGATTGGTATCCAAAAGAATTTATTCAAGCATTTTCATAAATGCAGTGTAAAAAAAAAAATATGGATGCTTTGCGTACATGTTTTATCAAAGTAAGCAAGCAGCTGCAGGTGGAATTAGAAACAATCCCTTTTCCTCTGTGACATTAAATCAGTGATGCTGGCAGTTTTATTGAAACATTTGATAAGTAACGGTGAAGGTAAATAAAGTTACACTTAAAAAGATTCAGCAGTGTTTCATTTTTTCACTGTTTAGCCATTGACTCAGCATCTCTGGTTGTGCTATCTATTCAGGCTATGATTGGAATATTTCTTTAAGCTTCCGGAAAAGGTCAGAAAAGTAATTAACCTTGTTCTGTGTGCATCAACAGAGAGACTGAGACAAGAGCTCTCTCTCTCTCTCTTTACTGCACACACACACACATACATACTCCACACTGTAAGGTTGGACTTGAATGGACGGATTAATACAAAAGCGGTTAAACATTTAAGTCCAGCGTTTTTTTTTTTTTTCTCTCTGATTCGAATTTGTGGGAATAAAGACGACATGCACACTTTGTCCGACGCTCACATGAATTTGCGCCTTTCATAGACTGACACGCTGACGGAGGGATGCTGACATTTAAATAATAGCACTGTAATCACAGGAAGCAGGTGTGGGCATTTTTCTGTTTTGCCCTCGCTTCTTGTCGGCTGCCCTGTCCATCTCGTTCTTCTTCAACCCACCTTTTTACCCGGCACCTGTCTGTACACCTCTCCCCTTCCCTTCCTCCAGCTCCTTCGCTTTCTCGGCTCGGACACTTATTTATGAAATCCACACAGGTGTTGAGAGAGCTTTAATGGCCGTGGTATTTCTCCTCAGTCAGCCGAGTTGACCGCCTGGAGACTTTTTTTCACGTTGGCTGAGCGATTACTTGCTGCGCTCTTAAATGCTGCAGCACCTCCTCAGACTTTCTCTTAACACTTGTGTTTTCACAAATAAGCCGGTTACATCTCACAGTGCTCCCCAACTCTTACACAGCAGGCTATTTATTCCTGGCTCAAAGTGCTAATGTGAACAAATGTTTCACAGATTTTTCACTTCCCATTTCCCGGCTTACTTCAACTATATGTGCTGGTCTTTAAAATGAAACCTGGGGTTGCAACAGAGTCCATTCCTTCATGTTTCTCTGTGAAGAAAGGCATTAAGTGTTTATAGGCCGAAGTTGATGGATTGGACAAAAGACTACATGAATACATAAAAGGAAGCCTGAAAGGGTGCATTCCTCTCTCTGAGCTTCAGAACACTGTGTGGCGTCCTCACTTCCACAAGCAGCCAGGTTGTTTATGATGCATGTATCGTAGCGCCATCGCATAATGCTTTTGATCACAGAAGATGGATATTCACTTTCACGCATCGTTTAGCAAGAAGATGACAACTGCAGCTAGCAACGTCAGATGCAACAAATGCCGAAACAAACCTCCTCCAGATGCAGGGACGCTCGCTCGCCCAATAAAATGCACATATAAAAAGAAATAAGTATTCATAATCCACCCATGCAGTTTTCTTTTCTTCTGTATCTTCATTCATTTCACCCATTTTATTGTGTGGCACAATGAGGCAGGAGAAAATATAATGGGTCGACATAACATGCGTGCACAATATGAGTTCAGCCACTTAAAAGAGAACAGCTCTGTTGTTATAACAGCATAAGTTATTTTTTGGATGGAAGGACAAATATTCTTGTTTATTCTTGGAAGAAAAGCAGGAAGTCCTGTGACATTTGTAAATGCCATAGGGATGAAGTCAGGGTGGATTGATGGGCGTAAAAACTGTTTGACTTTGACACTGGAGACAGGAGGTGTGCTCCCCTGTCGTCTTACGACCGTCAGTGTTGGTTTCTTTTAACCGTGACCACGACCTTTTCCTAACCTTTGCTAACTTAAAGTTCACTTTCACTTTTTGTGACTTGAAAAAAAGAAACTGCTGGTTTATTTTTATTTGACCCATAAGTTTTCTTTTTTTGAGTGTACAGAGAGATGATCCACTCTGTCCTCCATGTATTTGAACTGGTGGATTTGTAATGTTACATTAAAATGTCATTTTGTTTTGATAACGGGGACCCTGTGTGGTTCTGGTTATGTCACCGTGCACTATCTTTTAGAGTGTTTTTTATTTTTGCATTGCTCATATGAGTCATTCAAATTTCTCCTGGTTTCATGCTTTTCTACTGAAGGACAGTCAGTATTTCTAATGTGCAAAAAATATTACATTGAGCCAACAAAGCCAAGAGAAGAAAAGACTGCAAGCTAGCTAATTTGAAGCTCGTGGTGATTGCTAATTATAAAATATTATAAAATAAAATCTGCTTTGCAGGTGATTTATGAGGGAGGAAAAGCTCAAGGATATATAATGTGTTTTGAGGGAAAAAGTAAATACATGAACATGTGAGTTTGTTTAAAGGAAAATTCCACATGACATCTTAATTATTCATCCTCATACTGTGTCCGTGTTTGATTCCTGTTCTTGAGAAAAGCTTATTTGGATTTAACTTCAGTAATCAGTCAGTGGTGAAGGTTGTATTTGCCCTGATGACTTTATTTCTTAATACTTTAACATGCAAAGTGCAGTGGTTTCTAAGAGCAATCAGAGTTTTTCACGACAGTCAAAGAAATAACTTAAGAGTTTTTCAATTTTAGAAGTTTAATTACAAAAATTCTTGTTTGCTGGGGATTTACTTTACAGGGAGGAATGTGCAAAGAGCACCTCCACTGCCAAGTTTCCAGCTGCCTGACAGGAAAAACAAACACCACCCATCTTTTAACCACGATGCACTGATGACAAATCAAAACCAAGAACAAGACGCAGCTTCAGGAGACGATCCTTGACGACTTCACTCTGGACACCAACATCTGGAAAAGTCGACAGTTAGATGATGAAGTGCTCATCATGTCTCCTGGAAAATACTAAGATCTTTGCTTTTTAATAACCTGAGCAAGAACATTTTAGCAAGTTGCAGAAACTGAGGATAAAAAAGTAATTAAATATCTAATGTCAGCTAAGCTAATTTTTTCACATGTAACTTTAATTACTGAAGTTGTGATTGATTAGCTGACCTGCCCTGCTTGACTATAAAAGTGTTGAAAAGTGCTGTTTTTATAAGAGTAATTGCACTTTAATATGAGTACAGATTTTCAGTACTCCACCCACCACTGCTCATCTGATATGCAGAGCCGTCATAAGGAAGAAAAAACTTGAGACTGCTGATTGACAGGCGTTAATGACAGCCATGCTCTCTTACTCATTAAGCCTTAAGTTTTTTCGCTCTTCAAATTTTTGGTGCCTGTTTTAGAAAAAAGGTCATAAAAGGATGTAACCTTTTTTTTTTTTCGTGGGCCTCGGATTAATTATTAGTCCCCATCATGTGGCCAGAATAATGCTGACACTCGCTGTCTTAATAAAGAAACTGCATCTTCAGCTGTCGGAGGATATTTGACTCAATTGACCTCTCAAGAGTTACATGCCCACACAAATCCCCATTCAACTCTCAGCCATTACGAAGGATTCCTCCTTTACTTTTGAACAAAATGAGGATTCTGAGTATTAAGTCTATCTCTCCCCACTCGCAGAATCATTTGGCATTTCAAACTTTCCTTCAACAAAACGGTCGTACTGTGAAAAACAAATTCCCCCAACAGGCAACTGTTTCTCCAACTCTCATCAGTGAATCCCAACTTTAAAATGAGTTTGCAGGGATGCATCATGAAGATTAAAACAAGTGCCATCAAAGGTAGCAGACCAGATGTGGATGAGAGGAGATCTTTCATCAGACACTAACAACAGATACTCAGCCAATTATACGACATCAGTCACGATGAGAATCATGACTTCAATCAGCACCTTGAAGCATGATCAGAAATGCAGAGCATGTTGGGATCAACAAACTCCAAAGACAGAATTTTTACAGCGACTTGAGCCAAGAAGCATGAAATGCACAAAAGTTAATAAAAAATTGTTGTACTGGAACATATCAGGTGTTTGCACTGGTTAAAACACAGAATAGTTATAGAAAAAAAAAGTCTCAGAACAGCTCTTAGCTCATGCACAACATCTTGCAACTGCTTTTTTTTTTCAATTCAGGAAATTATTTTCTAATGACTTTGGTACATAATTTATATACAGCATCTGTTGTTGTGTGAGGCGAATCATTGACTTTCTTGCCAAAGGAATCTTTGAGTATAACATAAACACTGCAGAGTTTCCCTTTTTTTTGTTTTTTTGTTTTTTTGTGGCTTCTGAACGGGCCACACTTAAAAAATAAACGCTAACATCCATGGCAATTAAATTAACTGCTACAACATTCGTTCTTGCAGTCTAGCAGCGGTCAAAAAAAGCCCCTCAAACATAAACAGGACATAAAAGGGCTTTCTAAAACCTTTCGGCGTTATTTCTCTCACACAGTTTCCAACAGAAGCGCCCTAGTTTCAGTCGAATTTTTGAATAATGAATGCTTCATGACACAGTACTTGGGCATCAATCCAAAGAAGCAAATCTATTCGCCAAAGCAAATCTAGAATTAATAATGACGGGAAAAACAATTATTGCTGATTTAACGCATTCATATTCATTTTCGACAGAAACATCCATCAATTGACTCTTTCCATTATGTCCTTTGAGCAAACACCAGAACCCATTTAACAACAATGCGGGCCCCGTCGGAGGAGGGGAAAAAAAAGAAAAAGAAAAAGTCTTCACGGCTCTTCTTCACTCACAGTCTAGCTTGAACTTATTGGCACGGCATGGATCAATTTTTACCTTATTGAAGAATAAACTAGACAAGTTCTGAATGCTTTGTTTAGCCAGAGGCGGTTTAATATAAACCCAATTGTGTTCTATAAATAGTTTAGATGTAGACGGAGTCCTTTGCACAAAATGAATCAACATGTGTGTGTGAGTATGAGAGACAAAGAGGAAGTGAGATATTGGAGGAGACAAACAGAGAGACGGCGAATGAGACAGAGAGGCGCTGCAGAATTACCCCGAGTGAGATGTGGCACAGATGGTGGGGAGTGTAGGTGATGATGTTGGTGGTGGTGGTGGGGGGGGCCGCCATCCCGTGTTCCCCAGACACATAACTCAAATGCACCATTATTACATTGACACAATGACTGCTTCACAGACATCTCCATATCTGGCCTGCATTCTTATACTGCTGTATAAAAAACCTGGAGACATAACAAATGGAAAATAACCTCGTACTAAACAGTGAAATAAATTCCGTCCACCGTGAGGGAGATTTTAATATTGACAGTTTTATTAACTCTAGAGGTAGAGCAGCTGAAGCTGGAAAATAATAAAACGCCTCATTAATTTTTCAGTGCCATTTCTGGAAAATTTCAAACGAGTAGATTTGAGAGAGAGATAGACGCGAGGTCTTATGAGCTTCCTCATTTGTTAATTTCAAAGTTAACGCCCGGATGGTGACACCTTTCATTAGGACACTGTGTCTTTTTTTTTTTTTTTTTTTTTTGTCCCACAGTAGTCCTCCGTGATTAATCAGCCACGTCTATTGCCATGCCAAGGTCTTTTGCAGACTCTGAAGGATTGTTGCTGTGAGAGGTTTTTTTTTCAGTTTGTAAGTTGTGGAGGTTGTGTTAGAAATGCTCCGATGCTGAGATTCAGTGCAGGTCAGGACTCCTCAGAGCCTCTGGGGGGCGAGGGGGGAGCAGACTGGACAGCAGAGCTCAGACTGCCTGAGTCAGACACTGCATCACTTTCGCCCGGTCCAACAAACATGGTGTCTTGACTCTCCTCTCCCTCACCGTTAAGCAATAGTTTAAAAAGTTAACTCGGAGAATTTAACATCCTGCATCTGCTGCCGACAATTGCAGCCAAGTTTCAGCCTTCGTGCTTCGAGGTCTTAAGATAACATCGTTTTCCTCACGAGGCTACAGTAACATCCGCCAAGTGCCAGTAAATATTTTACTGTTTACAATTACGCCGCTCATTGCTTAAATATGCATGGGTGTGTGTAAATTTAATAATCTCTCCATGTGCATGTGTAAGTGTATGCATATGTTAGTGTGTGTGTGTGAGGGAGAGTGTGCCCAAGTGTGTGCCTGTGAATGGCAGCTCACCCCACATTTAATTTACAGCTTCAGTTAAAATGACAACAACAACCTTTGACAAAAGCAGTAAAGAACATGACAACAAGGAATCTAATTAAATCATGTGACCTGAGGAGAAGTGTGGTGGCCACAGAGATGGAGGAGAGACAGAGAGGGAGAGGGAGACACGTAACTTGAAAGTGGTGGTGTGAGGGTCTTCAGCAGCTGTAATTTGTAGTGCAGTGAGCAGGGAGTAATTTCAGTCATGCACAGTGGCTTCTCTCTGGGTCCTAGATTAATTGAGCTGAGCTGGGCGGACAGGGAGGAGGGGTAGAACAAGGAGAAGGAGGCAGAAGACAAAATAGGTCTTGGACTGAGGTGTAGCATTCTCGCCCGTGAGCTGAGAGGGGAAACAGCCCATGTCCTGACCCTCTCGACCCTGCTGCATGACAAAGCACAGCGCCGCACCACACTGTGCTGTGCTGCAATGAGCTACACGAAGAAAACACAGCGAGCACATGACCTCTCCTTCTCCACAGCTGGAGCCAGTAATCTGACAGCCATGTCTGTAAATCACATCTCCACACCCATTCTTCACACTGCAAGGAGAAGAACACACTTTTCTCTCGCTGATGTTATCCTTAATTTCATCACAGGGAAGCAGGAGAGAGAGAAAAAAAAAGCTTTTCTAACAGACTTTAAGCCCTATATTTAGTAGAGTGGCCTTAATGTTAAATGGTTTACCATGCAGATGGAAAATGGAGCATCATTGATATAATCCTCTTAAGGCTCTCAATATCGCTTGTGAAGCACGGATCTGAACAGGAAAATTTCCAGTCTAAATCTCTGTCTATCTGGAGGAATCAGGCATTGTGTGTGTTTTTAAATAGCAGTCGAGGGTCAGACAGACCGGGAGCTTAGCAATGTTTCCTCATGCTTTCAAATTATTTTTTTAACCTGGTGTTTGCGACAGCAGTTGTTGGCAAAACAGGTGGGTATGGCACTGAAGTAGAGAACAAGAACTCATCAGAAGCCTGATTGCATTTCAATGGAAAACAATCATGTCATTTCAATTCCAGAGTTTTGTTTTTTTTATGTGTTGTTTTGAAGGGCCGAAATTGGCTGCAGAGAGACAATGAAAATCAGGGGGAAAAAAAAAAAGGAGCAGCAAACATAAGAGAGATGGACTGCAAATAAGAACCATTCCAGGGACACAGAGGGGTGTCTTTTATACAAAGAGCACTCTAGCTGAACAGAGGAGTGTTTTAAGGCTGAGGGAGTGCACACATTGCCGGCGCCGGCTCGACAGAACGGTGCAAGCAGGTGAGGAGCTGTGTACACTGACTGCCACAGATAAATACACAGGTATCTGTCACAAAGATGGGCTAGCTGGACCAAGTGAAAGCAATTCTTTTGGACCCATATACGCGTACTCGCACGTCATGCACGCTCACATGATTCAGTCCATACACAAATGGGCGCTTTCAAAAGGTCTGTCGAGCAGTCAGAGTGCCCACATTGGCTTGTATTTTGGCCTTTAATCTCAAGCTACCAAAAAGGCAGCTGGAGGCAGATCAATTCTTCCCTGTAGTGTCACCATCATTCCAAATCTCAGCAGCCTCGGGGAGGAAAAAGGCTTGATGAGACACCACCACGGTCTATAGTCTCTGTCTGTTTTCTGACGCTCGCTCAGTTCCGCTGGAGCACTTTGCATGTTTGCTCAGGCTTTCAAACCAAGGACAGTTCGGGCTCATTTGTGTGTAATGTCTGGTTTTTATCCACCTCATGCTCTTTGAACAGGCACAGATACAGTCAACTCTGTCTCCTTGAAATTATTTATTTATACTGCAAATTTGTGTTGCAAAAGTAAATGTTCAAGGAAGAGAAACTGCTGTCCTGATTATGTTAAGTGACATTGTTTTTTTTTTTCAGTGAGAGAAGTGCTGTATCAAAATACCACAAGTTTCCTGGAAGTGGTGAGACTGACACTGGAGACTCGATACGACAGTTTTAGAAGCACTTTATAATACTGTTATGCTCAGAAGAAACAGAAAAGAGAATAATGGTTAAAACTGAAGAATTACTGCAGCTTTTAGTCCCTTGTTTGGTTCCTGAAAAGGGCAACCAAATCATTTATGTCCCATCATTCCCTGAATCAGTGTATGTTAATGTCATGCATCTGAAAAGAACACACACGAAGTTCCAAATGGAGTAAGTCTTGAAAGGTTGTAAAATTTTATTCTTTTTACAACTTTATGAAGTATCGGGCCGGCACTGGAGGTACTTTACACAAGTATATTATTCTACAACAGGGGATGTTGAAGGAACGAATCAGTGAACATGTAACTGATGCTCCACTGTTGAAAGTAGGAATTAACTCTTCAGGCTGTCGTGTTTTCTGTGCAGTATTTTTAATATCAAAGTGCAGAGAAAAGAAGCGAAATCAATGGAAGAACATGAAGGAATCAAAATTTAGTTTGAAAACATCAACTCATTTAACTTCTTGGAGCCCCGCTTTTTGTCCGTTCACCCTACCTGTCTTTGCTAATTTACTTTGGTCGACATCAATCTCTGTCAGTCTCTAACAGTTAATCTGTGTCTGTGCGTGTCAGCTTCAATCAGCCTCACACAGTCTAATGGAGCATATCATCCTAACGATGAGGGAGAGCGTTCCCTGGATATTGGATGCACTTCAGTCCGTCTCAGGCTGAGAGGAAGCTCCGGCATCTCTCAGAAGTTATATTTGGGACGGGATCTTTCTTCTTATAGGTGTGCATGCAGGTAACTTCCAAGAATGTGAACCTGAAGGCATCTGTGATCCTCACAGTTTTTTAGAAGTTGCTCTCCCAGTCTGTAATCTGCCTCAGAGGTAACAAAATGATTGCGGGAGATCAGCGACGTTTGTGTGTGTGTTGTTGTGGTTTCTCCCTCTCTCCTCCGTCTCCCCCACCTCCCCCCCCTCTGGTAAACAGGCCTCAACTCAAGCTACACTGAGCTTCATGGCTGCCAACTAGCCCAGCGGGGACAAGGAACATATTGCTCTCCCTGCTTACACTTCCAGGATTAAACATTAATTCACAGAGCTCTGAAACTTTAATATCTGGGCATGTGTGTGTGTGTGAGTGTGTGAGTGAGTGAGTGAGTTGTGTGTACTCAGCTCAGCACTTGATTTAAGTCGGAGGATAACAACAATTGATTTGTCAGACATTTGCTTATGTGGTGGTGTTGTTAAAACACTGTGGGAGACTGTTTGTCGTTAGCTTGGCTTTGATTTACTTATTGAAAAATGAAAACTGAGAGGACTAATGTGCAGCATTAAAAGATACAGAGGGTGCAGTCATTAATATATAAATTTTTATATAAATTGTCAC
>JAPZDZ010000002.1:18352514-18367910 GCA_029783805.1 Acanthurus tennentii
TACACTGACCACAAGACTGAACGTGCTTACTCGCTCTCGCTACCCCCCCCCCTCGGTCTGAATGTGCCTACTCACTTTCAGCCCCCCCCCCCGCTGCTGTCTTTATCTCCTTTGCATTACTCAGAAGTAATTTACGATGCCTGTGGTGTGCTGGTTCCTCAGTGTCCGTCCCCACTGATCATCAAACAAGCCCCCAGCCGTGGCCTCTGACCACAGCCTATACTGTCTCTCTATCATCCTCCTCACATCGAGCACAAAACAGAGAGTGAGAGAGATTGTATATATAGAAAGGGAGAGAGGGAGCGATCAAAAGGAGCTGAGGAAGAGAGTTATCGTTCGATTGAACACCGTTTCTTTTCTCCAGTAGCACAGGGGAGATTTCATTGAAAGGCTGTTGCAGTCTATCGATCGGCCCTCGGGGATGGATACTGTGAAGTCAAGGATGGAGAGAGAGAGAGAGAGAGAGAGAGAAAGGTGGAGGGATGCATGCAGTGAGAGAAACACAGAGGCAGAATAGCATTCAGTTGTGTTACAAGAGAATACATGTGAGAGAAAGAACAGTGAGGAACAAAAGGAGAAAGACATAGTACACAGAAAATGCAGAGCCTGTTGATGTTCTTTGAGCAGCAGTTTTTTCTCTGTTGGTCAACCATTTCAATAGCCATGAGCTGTGCTCGTGGATCCTCAGACTGCGAGGGAGGACAGGAGGAAAAAAAACACAGAGGACACAGAAGCAGAGTGGTCAGCTAATGCTGTTTGCAACCTGAAGAGTGTTTCTCGTGAAAAAAGAGAAGAAAGAGAAGACGAGAAATTCTGATTTAATCCATCAAACAAGAATCAATGCTTGCATTTGTCTCAATACAATAGGCTGGATATATTGATTCTCAACATATAAAACTGTCTTTTGTTGGTCTAATTCAGAACAATTTGAAAAAATATAGCGTGTAAAAAATGTGTTTTGAAAATTTAATTTGATAAGAAACTAAGAGCCTGATCACACCGGCTGTCAATACTTTTCTGTGTTAAAATCAGTCCATTTCAATGGATCAGTGGATTCACTCACAAGGGGAAAATAAATTTTTCTCAGTTCAACTTTTGTGAACTTTGATGTGCAAATTTGTGCTATCGACTGATAGCAGCCCTTCTTGACAGAGCTGACAGAAAACTCGAAAGTCCAAATGAAGGAGGCTGAAAGCTGTATTTTTTTTTAGCTGTGTTGCACTATTTAGTTTTATTTAACCTCCTCTGTCAGAGTGGTAATTGTACCACAAAAGAGGGATAGTTTACAGACACTGTGAGGCAAGAGTTGAGGCACAAATGAGTTATTAGTGACTTAACTGTTATGACAGGTGAGCGCCAGCCTGGCTTTGTACTCGAGGTTAGCCTTTAGCTCAGTAGCAAAAGCAGTTTTCCCTGCAAGTAGCTGCTGCTTGACCAAGCTTCTAGTGCCACAGATTTCACGACAACGTCAAACTTCATAAAAACTGGAGTATGACACACTGAAATTTGTCCTAAACATGGACTCATGACACCCGGAATGGCTCTCTTGTACTTGAAGATGCTCTGACTGTATCACTGCTCTTGTGTGGAGGCAAAACTCAGTGTGAGGACCCGGTCAATCCAGCCCTTCTTGATTGCAAAAACAGTGAACCAGAACACAGAGAACTGAAAGATGAGAAGGTCCGCCTCAGCCAGTTTGTGTTGTTTCCTCTGTGATATCAGCAGACGGTTTTCCTGTCCCAAAACCCCATTTCGAACTCCATTTTAGGAGTTCGAAATGGGGTCACAATGTTTCTTTCCCCCTGTAATTTGCTGTATAAAACGTACAGTAGTTGTCGTTGTTCTTCTCTCTGACGGCAAACTGCAAAAGCAACTTGCTCTTTCCTTTTTATCTTGACTTCAGCACAGCATGAATAATATCTTGACATATTTCTTGTTTGGTTTAAAAATGGCGAGAATTTGGAGGGAGGGAAAAAAACTGTGAACATATAAGTTAATAAGTTTGCTGCCCTTGCCTTGAACTTCATGTTACACACTTCAAAGGTAGGCTTATGTTAGATTATGTATTAGAAGCTTTTCGGCAGTGTCTTGCCATGTGGATGTGTATAGACATGCACGCATCAAGAAGTGTGGTTTGCAGGCTCCAATCTGTTCCTTGGGAAATCGATACAATCAGTACAATCTTTGATGCTGGGATAAGTAAGTTAACTAAAAATCACAGTTCTCATGTTCACACCACTTTCTGAAAGTTCTGCTGCTCTCAGAAATTGACAACAAATCGTCCTAGAGAGGCTTCGGTTGCACGAACAGTTAGAGGTGCCACAACACACAAAGGCATTCACAAAGACTGATGCCTGTTAAAGACTAAAGGACAGAACCACAGGGTCCCCTGAGTCTCACACCTGTCAGCCAAACGGTATGCCTAATGAGTCCAACCACTCCTCCCCTGAGCACAGCAGCCCAGAGCCTTGGATCCATTCGGAGGGGGGGGGGGTGAACGCGTGCACTGCAGGATCACATCCGTCCTCCAGGGTCAGATACAGTTCTGATGGATGACTCCCCCGGGACGTGAGACGGCTGAGCTGCTCCTCGTCTCCCTTTGTCTTTGCGGTGTGCACATCTGCAGGTGAAAACACACACACACACACACACACACACTCACACACACATATAAACACAAAAATTGTAACATACATACAGCTGGGCTTTGACCTTGTCCATGACCATACAACTTAGATGGCCATGTTTCTGATGAGCGGTTTCCCCATGGGGGGGGGGGTAGGGAGAGAGGAAGGAACAAGGGGGTAGATGTGATGATGAAATACACCGATTGTCCCCTGATAGATTGGGGACAAGGCCCCTAATCGCTCTTGATGTCATGTGGATGACCTCCCAGGATACAAAGCACAGATTCATCACCTGCAGCTTTCCTATCATTCACCACTAAGTGAATCACTGGTCATGATGTAGTGTACAGGTGCGCCATAAATAGCACCTTTAACCTGATGAAATCTTCCATCAAACACTGTGCTTAAGCCTCCGTAACCTGGAGCTCTGCTGATGCCGTGACCCCATTATTGTGAATTCAGAATTGCCTCCACTTGCTACACTATATATGATTAATCACAGCTATTACTTGCTAAGAATATAAACACTGCATTTTTTGAAGAGCATGGATGGAGTAGTTTGATATTTCAAGGGATAAAGAAGTAAACAAAAAGTAAAGATTAGATAGGGTTTGTGTTTGTATGAAGAAAAGGGAAGCAAGGAATCAGTGAGTGCTATCTCAGCCCTTTGCAGTCATTCATCAGGGCTGAATCTGTTCCTGGAGGACAGATGCGATCCCACAGAACACGAAAGAACACAGAATGGATCCGACAATTTACCCAGACATATTTTTTATCCTCAAAACGACCTGCCCGAGCTGCACTCTTCCATTTAAAAATCCATCCACCATGATACCGTACAATGTTTGCAATGATTATACAGCTCCGGATTCACATGAGAAACTTTTTTGTGTCTTTTTGTGTCTTGCTGCTGCCCTCTTTTTTTAAAAAAGAAATGACATCTTTTTCACTTTTATTTTGAAGGAAAAAATGATTTCAGCTTCCATTTCCAGCGCTCATGCTGCAACCATGCTTTGCCACAATGGCTGCTTGGGTCACACTGTCCTTTTTTTTTTTTTGTGCTCTGCTTTTTACATTCAGACCGAGATGTTCTCTAAGAAATAAACTGAGACGCTAACAAACGTGAGACGCACTTGTGAGATGCTTCATACAAAAAAAAAAATCATTGATGCATCTGCACATGCACAGTAAAGTTTAGCCTTTAATCAACAGCTAAAAGCTCTCAGTATCATCTTTTCACAGCTATATTAGTGCAGACTTTTCATCAACTTCCATCCACCAGACTCTGTAATGCATGCAGCAGAAACCTGCTATAACTGTTTCTAGCCCTTTGAAAATTGTGTGATATATTTCACAGATAACAAAGTGGATTAACAGAGTTCGGGTGGTAAACCCCCCATTACATCCTTTGTTGTTATGTTTATGCCCCAGTGGTCCCATTCCTTCCAGAGCTCATCTGTATGCAGCCCGTTGGTGTTGTGCATGGCCAGCTCTGTACTCAGTGTATCTATTGCGAAGCTCTGTGTAGTGTGACTGTTGCCTGTGTATCATCTATCACGGGGATAGCATAACCTCGCTTTAAAATCATATTCCACTGAATCAGAATTCAATTCCAGATTCCTCCGAGAAAATATCATAATAATACATCTCCCCTGGATTTCCACTTGGGCCACTGTCATAGAGCTTCCTGACTCATTGCTTGCACTGTAATTTCTCAATAACATCTTTGGCAGAGACATGATGAAACATTCAGTGAATGAATTTCATTGGCTATGTGGGAGAACAAACCTTAGGAAGGTGTAATTTTAGATGCATGAAATCCGAAGGTGCTTACATACATTGTTCAAGTTGTTATGAATATGAAAAGCCTCGACTATGTCTCTTATTACTGTATTATTCATAAATCAGAGAGATGCCACTGTGCGATGGAAGAGGCAAGCTCGAAAATGAAAGCAGTGCAGTGCTACTCTTTTTTTTTTTTCTTTTCGGTTGTCGATTGTTGCGTGTTTGAAATGCTTTTCCATTGTGCACCAATGTCAGTCTTCATCTTCGACATACTTAAATGTTGAATAGAGGTAATGAGATTGGTGCTGAATAACAATGATGGAATTCTGTAATGGATTACTGCACCGCACACAATGCCGTGGTTTCACAGTTTCCCCGATTAGTGGTACAAATTTAACACTTGTTAGGCGTCCTGTAAACAGCATTGAGGGAGATTATTTGTCAGCCGTGTAGAATTCTATCAAGAGAGTCGGTCTGTGTGATGCATTGGATTTCCACAATGCTCTCCACTGTTACAACTGCTGATCATGGTCTTTGTTTCACAATCACGTATTCAATAACACGGCATGCAAATTCTGATTACATGACAAAAAAAGTACAATAAAACGTGTGTTGAGACGGAAAAGGATATAATTTCCGTACTTTAAACCAGAAACTGAAATGGAAACATTAATATGGGGGGTTTAGAGGAGCTGATGGGTGAATTTTGTTGGATGTAGTCAAAGCCAGGTTAGCTGTTTCCACGCAATTCCAGTCTTTAAGCTAAGCTAAGATAAGCTAGCCAGCCAGTAAGTATTAGAAGGTAGTAGCTTTAAGGATGTGGTACCTAGCTTGTCTTCTCACTCCTGGGCAAGAAAGTGAATAAATTCATTTCCCAATCTGACTAACAAATCCTCTAACAATGCAGCCACAAAAAAAATGAGTCATGCACTGTCAGTTAACAATGTGCCAATATATTAAGTATAACATTGCACACATGCTCATTAAAACATTCCCTTTCCATCCATTTAACAGGACACTGGTTTGAATTCAACAACAATATCTGAATCCTGTCAGATATCCAGAAGAGCTCATTAGAAATCTAACCTGCCTGCTTGTGGATTAGCCAGATTCAGGTGAGGAGATTAACAGAAGTGCTAAACACCCTCCATTAAACCTGTATGCTGTTTGATTAGAACTATTATAATGTCTTGCTTATGCCGCCATAACGTCTGTGCAGCACCACAGCCACTGTTATCACTCTGATTTATTCATGTGAGCTCTGAAGCATGGTGCCTCATCTCCAGGATTCATGTTCCATTGACCACTGAGATGTGAAGTCACTGGTGCAGTGTCTGGAGGTCTGTTTGTCTTCATCAACAGTAACACGTGTCTCTCTTCTTATTGGAAAACTGTGTGCTTTGTCTGTGCTCCCTTAGTTCAATCAATATGGTCAAATCTATTGACTTGTAAAAGAACTGTTGCATGTTGCAGGTTCAAAGAGGTCCTCTGCCCTTTGAATCGATCCACCCGAGGATCTACTGCTCTACAGTGCTCCATTATGCTGCAAAGCCATTGAGAGAAAAGATTTTCATCATGTGGCCGTTGAATTCATGTTGAATGAGGTGAACCATACGTCCCTCTTCCTTTTGAGACTGAACATATGGTTGCAACCTTGTTCTATTTGTTGTTGTATTGATTTCAGCATTTAACACTAAACTTCAGGTTAAAAAAGGGGCAAGAGCACAAAGGGTACAGCGTACCAAAATGTACACATGGTGCAAGGGCCAACAGTCCACTGGAGGTGCAAGAAACCTTTATCATGCTGAGATTGTTTTTTTTCTGCTTTTACAATGCCCTTTTGAAGGGCTTAAGAACTGAAAAGTTACAAAAAATAGACACACTTTACAGAGCTGGTGCAAACTTTACATGTCAGCAGTGATTTTGATTTGCAAAACAGATAAAGTAGATTTAAAACTGCTTTGAGATTCAAGAAATGTAATGTTATCATTGCTCTAATTATTATAAATATGTTTCCTTTTTTTTAAATAAGTTTGCCTGTCAGGAAGTCAGTCATCTTGATATTTTTTTTAACGTATGTTTGAGGCCATTAGGATGCTCATATCATACTCCCATGTTTGATATGGCAACTGTTATGATATAATGTGGTATTTGATAATGGCATGTTGGAAATGCACTGCTCTTCAGACTGCATACTTTTGCACTGTAGGAAGAAACTGGAGCACCTGAGAGAAAGACATGGCACGAAGGTGCAGCAGTCAGAACTGTTGCCTCATAGCAAAAGGCCCACCAGGAAAGTGGTGGTTTATCTTAATGCAGGAACATGTCAGCCAGTGAAACGGTGTGGCTCGTTGATGTGTTCTTTAAAATAATGTTTGGACCATAATAAAGCTCTTTGGCACAAAGCAATATCAGGCCTTGGCTACACAGACAATACTCTCAACAGGATCAGCTAATTGTTTGTTTTGTAGTCTTTCACATGCTTTAAAAGATCAGCTTGCATGTTCATTTTTAGTTTTTTTTTTTCTTGTAAGATCTATTTACTAAATAAACAGTAAATGCTTCATCTCTTTGTTCTCCATCCACAAGCATCATGGATATTTTTTTTCACAACTTAATATCCAAATAATCACCTGCTGCTTTAGCTGTTTTGTTGATAATGTGGCCAAAAACAACAAATCAGCGGTGTGTCTTGGATGATGCTACAGCTATATTAGTGTTTTCTCCCTGTCCAATCATGACCCCGCCAATTAGCGGTAAAAGAAGTCCATGTGTAGTCGTAGTAGTATGTCGTCTCCAGTGAACCAAAGCCAACTTACTCTTTAACCTCTGTAGTGGTTGTAATGGCTCTTGTCTTGTAGTGTTGTGAGAATCCAAGTGCTCATTTCGACTTCCCCTGTGTAATTCTCCCACAGTGCTCTCGGTCTATCTGCCTTGATGTTTTACACAACACAGCTCTGGAACGCCATCTTCCAGCCGATTCCCTTCAGGTGTTGTCACGGCAGAGGTAAATCGAGGTCGGGCCTCGCGAGACTAATTGTGGGGTGAAACTTGTCTGGTCCAGGTTTCCCTTGTGAGGCAGATAAGAGTTGCGGCTTGATGTGATGAAATGAGTGTATGTTCAGTGTTACCATCCCACTCCTGTAATTCTGAATGTTCTTCATCTGTCTCTGTTTATGTCAGCTCATATTTTAAGGGCACAGCCATATTAGAAGAAAGATGAGAATGATGCCAGAAAGGCTTGAAAGGAAACAGATGTTTTGACACAAGAGACTCTCCTGATTATTAAGCATGACACAGCCTGACACCATCCAGACCTTAACAGAAAGCTTTTTTTTTTTTTTAATATATTTTCAGGTTGTTGTTCTGAACTCATGTTTCTGCACCAGGATGTACAATGTAGGTCAACAAACAACAATATTTTATTCCCACTTAACTCTTTTCATCATTACTTTTCCCATTATAGTCTTGCTTAAGCACTGTGAAAAAAGAAGACAATACTTTTCATAAGGATAAAAAAAAGGAACTGCTTTAGTTTCTTCTGTAAAATCCAATCAAATTTCAACATCCAAACTATGAAAAAGTTTGCTGCTGCTTCACAATTGTGCTCCATAATTTGCCTTTTGAAAGTATTTTATCACAAGAAACTAAACCTTCCCAAACCCGCCTTCCCTCTGATGCAATGATGCAGTCTGCAGGGACTCTGTGGTTTCCTACACAGAGGTGGTATCACATGACATGGCCAACGGCAGACTTTGAGTATCGCTGACAGAAACTGAGCAATGGAAACTGACCTCGGTGCCCACAAAGTATGACCTCATCTAATGAGTCTAACACAGACTGCTGTTGGTGGCTGCATCGGAAAGTTAAAGTGATGTATAAGTCCAAAAGATACAAGGAACAGAAGAGACTGTCCTGATCTGATGCTTCTATACGGGTAGAGACAAGAGCAAGACTGTCTATTGACTGTGTTAATTTGATTTGGTATGTACAAAATCAATACAAGCACGAAAAAAATACACTGTCACTCTGTGCCTCTAATTGGCCCCCCATTAGTGTGATTATTTTTTATAAATGAGCTGTCTGATTTTTGCGAAGAAGCTATGTCAAAATAAAATCAATCAGAGAAACTCCAGACGTTACTTTTAATGAGGCTTCTTCATCGTTTGTATTGTGCCAAAAGGAAAAATAAGAAAATAACACAGCTAAACTCCAAATTTACTTGGTTTGCACGTGAAACACAAACACAATGGAGTGAGGTACTGAGGCACTTTTGCAGGAGCCCTGCTTAAATGCTCAAATGATGTGCTCCCTGGGGAATGTGTATGTACAAAGTGGAGGCAAATAAATAAAAAAAGAGATGAATGGAGGGCTAGGCAGACAGCTGATGAGGCTGATCATAGGAGGGGGGTGAGACTGGTCCTCTCTGACGCTGTCAGCAGGGTGTGAGGGTTAGCGGTGATTAAAACTGCTTTCCTTTACCCGTCAGCAAATAGAAACACGCACACACACACACACACACACACACACACAGACTGCTATCTCTGCAAACTGACTTACAAATAAACAGCTTAGGCCCCTGTGATGTGCAAAACAGATGATTTCTTTTAACACTCAACTCAGATGGACCCATTTGACTAGCTCTGCATTTCTCTCTGTGTGTGCATACTAAAGTTGACAGCTCCTGCGAAGGAAGCAACACAGTGATGGAGAAATATATTCCATACATTCTCAGATAAAAGCCAGTACAATAGCTGGTGATAATAGCCGGGGTCAGGGCACGAACACTAATGGCAACTGTACAACGGAGTCAAATAATTCTAACTACAGTGCTGCTCTGAGTTTCTATTTGAACTGAAATACCTGTTTTATCGACATAATAACTCTTATTGCATCCAATGTAGCTTAACATCAATCAGGAAAAGAGGAAAAATAATCGAACTGTAATTGGTTGGTGAATTAAACCAGCATTTCTGAGGAATGGAGAGCAGCAAAAGGGTGAGCATGAATTGACCCTTGTACTTGAAGAAAAATTGCTGGAGAAACAAGGTAACATGGAGGAACCTTTGCATTGACTGACAGGCTGGTGATTTAGGATTAAATAAAAATGAACAATAACACAACACTTAAAAGCACATGCAAAATGTATGATTCAGATGCTGCATATATTCTTCTTTTCTAGCTTTTTCCTGTTTTGATGTAAGAAAAACAAGTGTTGTAAATTACCATCAATACTAATTAAATAAATCATCAATAATGGCAGTAGGGAATTGGTGTCTTAATAGCAGGAAACTTGGGTAGTGAGGTGTGGAACATCCAGCTCATGATGAGCTGAGCTTAGATAATAAGCTTATCTCCTAATGTTACGAGACCTGCATACACTAGATGATGGGAAAAATTTGAGTCATAGATACATAGCAAGTGTATATAAGTAGTCATATCATACAGCAAATATTAGTCAGGATCACTGTTTTACTACCTTTAAAACTAAGAAATAAAACACTTTTTGAAGTCAGGTCGTGTTCACCAAACCAGTGTTTAAATAAATAAATTGAGATGTTTGGCTAAAATGAATAAAACCCCTTAAAAACACTGAATTGTGAGACCTCCTTAAAATTGAATTTGACATCCAACCTTTCATATCCTGAAACTGCCTTCATATAAAAGTGACTCATAAAAGTATGAACTACAGGACAAGTACAAAAATGCGAACAAAACATGTACTTCTTATCATCAAGTGCTAAGTTTATCTAGACTTGTAAAGCTGAAAGGGCACAATATATGATAACTAACTTACCCTCTCCTGACACAATGTTTTTACCTGGTGGTTACTGTATTTTTAAACCCCTTTGGGAATTTTTGAGTTGAGTTTTGACCCTTAGCTGTTCAGTAGCAGGGTATCAGATTAGATTAGTGAAGTGAAATTAGTTGTTATTGCAATTGTGATGCCAAACAACACTAAAGAAATAAGAAATCTATTCAAGTATCACGAAACACAATCATTTAAATGCATAAGAAAATCATTTTTTCTTCAGGGAATATGAGAAAAATAATCAAGATGTTAGAGGAAAGCCAGAATATAAAGAAAAAAAGTTTTTGCCACAATAAGGGATGAAAAGAAAGAGTCAAGAGAGATTCAAGTACACAGACAGATATTTCATCGGTGCAAGGACAAGTTCGTTGAAAAAATCATTTTATTAAAAAATTACATCAATAGAAAATTGTAATTTAAAGAAAAATGTGCACCACATTATTATTCCGTTTTTTAAAGGCCATAGTGCATGACTGCTATGTATTATGTATAATTCATCTTATTTGGCATGAATGTCAAATAGATGTTTGAGAGGAGAGGTCACTAACTGTATGTGCTTAAAAAATATAGTTTCATACTTAACTAGCTTAATGTATACATCCGCTATTCTTGCTGTTCAATGGCAGTAATACCTGCGAATTTGTCATTGTCCATGTTCTGACTGACAGGAAGAGTTAAAGCTTTATATAGAGAATATTAAGTCAAATCAGATAGACAGAGGCGCCTTTAAATTGACCTTTTAGAATAATGAGAACACAATGAGATGCATGAATGTGTTTGAATGATATTGAAAAGATCTACACGGAAAAAGGCAGCGAGAAAGCAGGTAATATTCTATTCACAGTGAGCAGTTTCTGAAGAAATGTAATAAAACGGTATTGCCTGTGCTATATTAAAATGCTAATATGAATTATCACCACTGAAAAACAGAAAAAAAACGTGATTAAAGTAATACAATGCTTCCAGATCGCAGCATTAGATGTGTAACCAGTGAAAACTACAAAGTAATTTGTATACTGTAAATTATTAAAGGTTATGTGCCGCTGAAATAGCTAAATATCTTTAAGGCTCAGCCTATTTTTCTTCCTAATACAACAATCCCTAATGTGAATAGATGAAGTAGTGTTTGAGAGGAGGACAAAATACTTAGAGAAGGTTAACAATTTGTAGGAAGTGAAAGGTGGGAAAAAGGTGGAAACAAAGCAAAGACGGGCAGATAATGGCAAAAGAAGAAGAGGAAAGATATTGCACAGCTGAGAGACAGATGTGTAGATAAGGGTTCAGAGAGCAAGACAACAGAGGACAGATAGGAGAGACAGGTAGAGAGATGAGAAAGGAAAAACAAAGATAAAGAGCTTTGATTAGGGTATATTACCCTCTTGAACCCCTCTCCTCTTCAATCTCCTCTTATTCCTTCTTATAATTTCTTTCAGTTGTTGCAGGAGAGGAGGACTGGAAAGTATTCGTTGTCCCTTGTCACATGAGAGAAATGTGTCATCCTATGAGAGAAATGTGTCATGACAGATCTGGAATAAAAATCCCAGTCGTGACATCAGTGTCATCAGCACCTGCCACTTTTCCTGCACATCTTCACCACATTTCATATGCACACTGTGGCCGTTAGTGCCTCCCGTTTATTTTTATCCCACCAGATAAAAAACACCTGAGATTTAACATCTAATCTTTAAATGAGACATTGAGACGGCATTAAAAGAGCAGGTTTTTGTGATTATATTATCAAATCCATAAGCATTGTCACAATTGGTGGATTTGCAACGTAGTTTTGCAAAGTAGTTTTACAGAAATTTATTTTGCCTTGCAGACGGTTATGAAACAGGATCTCACGATACAAATACGTCTTCTGAATAAAATTGTGTTGTTAGTGTTGGAGCTAAGCTACAGGCTTTGCTAACTGGCGGTTTGCTTTTTTTTCCCTCTTCAATAACTCCATATTCAATGACGAACAGCACAATCCTGAGAACAGAATGCCAGGATGGACTGGATTAAGGGCCCGCCACAGAAAAAAAACAAAGAAAAGCTCAGAGAGCTATTGTGACTGACTAGCATTAGCATATACCCAGAAGACTAGCGTGTTAGCTGTTAGTCTGCCAGAAAAAAAAACTGAAAATAGTCACCATGTTACTCATCTTTTGGATCGCTTTCATAATGCAGCAAATATCTTGGACATTATGGAAGACCTTAGAGAATAAAATTTACCCATACTTCTTGTAAGCCATAATTAACTAAGTGCAGTAACAGCAGGTAATTGGATAAAAAAAAAGGGATTACCTATAGGCTATTCAAAGAGCAAGGCTGCTATATTAATAAAAATGCACATATGGCAGGGCCCCACCTTCGGGGAAATATGTATGTTTTCATTTGGAAAGAATTTAGCCCGAGCCCTAATGAAATATTCACCAATCGATCCCCCTGCGGCTGCACCAGGCTCGACATATGGTCATTGTTCCACTCCCCCCCCCACACACTCATACTGTAGTGCTTTGCTTGAGCTTTAAATCCACTCAGACGGTTGAAGGAGACACAAGGGGCACCTGTGAATCCGCTTTCTGTGGCCGTGTGTATTTGTCTGTGCTCGGTTAGCCATTTCTCATCACCAAAAGTTCAAGAAAGCGCTCGAAGCGCTCTCAGAGAGCCCCTGAAGACCCATTTCAGACGACACTACGCTGAACACACCTTTAAAGCTCCCTGCCGAGCCTTTGTTTGAGGTGAGATAGCCATCATCTTTCTGTCCATTCAGAAGGTTTCAAATGGTGCAAGATGGACTGGATTGAATTGGTTCTGTATATCACTGAGCTTTATCTTTCATCTTTTTTTCTTCATTTTGTTCCCCTTCATGACACAAAGACAGCCTGTGATATCCTTAGTGCAGTTTAAAATGTATTAATAGGTTTTCTCATCATCTCCAGATGACCGACCTGCCAATAAATCTAACACAATGACTCAGTTTAAACACTCATTTCCCTGCCTGTTTATAGTCTAATAATCCATTAAAGCAATGTTCAGAACATGAAATATTAATCATTCTGTTTACAGTGCTTAGCCAACTACAGTATAATGATATACTATACAACACATTATTGTCCCCAAGGGTGCTCTTCAAACCCTCCCCTTCTTTTCCCCTTGACTCCAACACTGTAGTGTTTATAGCACAATCTGCTTAACAGTATAACAGCTTTCACATTTCAAATGATCTCCACAAACGTTACACCTATAAACACATTTTTATGATGCCATTATATACTCAGGTATTGCGCCTGTTTGTGGCAGACTGGACAGACCTCATCGAGACATTTCCTTATGTTGAGGAGGAAAGGAGGGAAATGCAAAAATAATGTTTCCTAAAAAAAAAAAAAAGTCCCAGAGCAGGGCTTTTCTATAACACAGCTGCATGGTGATTAGCCAGCCATGTTCCTCTTTATCTGGATTGACAGGACACATCTGTGGAGGGGACTGGGTGGCTCCAAGCAAGAGGAGACCAGGTGTGAATATTTCAGCAGGTACAGGAAACATCTGGGAAGTTGGATGGAGAGGTGAATAAATAGAGGACTGTGGGACACTGGTGTGTATGTGTTACCAAAATGTATGAGGCTTAGGTTTGTAGTGGGCTTATGAGTTTCTACATGTCTTGCCAAATCACTTTAACTGTGCTTGGCTCCATCTTTCCCCCAAACCACAACCAGCCTGCTGAAACATTTAAGTCACCCAGCTGACAAAAGTTCATGGTTGGGAGGTCACTCTCCTTCATAAAGTTTTGCATGTGATAATATATATTTTGGCCTTGCAAAGTTTAAAAAAGTGCAACAAATGTACACACATGTAAAAAAAAACTTTGGTATGGTTGGCTAAACATGTGGTGTCGATACATGATGGTTTTTACAGTTTCACCACTGCCTTCATATTTAAATGTCTAACTAATGACGCTTCCCAAGGTGTTGAAAAGTGTCAGTTTTAGCTCAAATTATGCTACATTGCCACTAAATGACAGAGTGGAACATAAAACTGTAATTAATGGTTGGTGAATACCATAGACAATTTGTTTAATAGCGGATGGAGCCACTATGATGTCTGGTTTTTGAAGACTGCTGTTTGAATGTCTTAAGTTTGAAATTATTGCTGTCTCCATCTTAATTTTTTTAACCATTTTTGGACAAGATGGTTGAGCTCTTGAGGATATTTACTGCTACGAGTGACTGTGCAATGCCTACCAAACATCTAGCAGCTGCTGTTACTTGTTATGGCCACTCCCCTCGTTATGAATAACTTCAAATCTACAGTAAATGTAATTTTTACAGGTGTGATAAATGAACATTATCCCCCTGTATTTTTTTCAAGAACAAGGTAGTTAGTTTTAAACACCAAAAGAGCTTTTTTTCTGTTGTAGAGTTTGGCATTTTGATATGGGTTCCTACCACTGACTGTATAAAACACTGGACAAACCCTCTGTGACATCACCCATTGGTTTCTGCATGAGCAAAGTGAAGCCTCAAAAATCTCGTCCTGGGCGCCGCCATTAGCCTGCACGTGACTCTGCCAAGAGCCCACCTAAACGACGAAAAACCAAATATGTGAAAAGAAGCGGGGTCGAAGGACGGACAGCGCACCCACTCAGCTAACAGCCCCTGGCTATTCGTCAATCAACAACAGAACAGCCGAATTTTAAGCTTAAATATAAAATAAACAAATGAGTTAGAAAAAAATTGAAAAACCCCTCAGAGTTTTCATGAGATGGTAGAGAAGCTGTAGACTAAAAACTGTTTTTTTAACCAGGCTGTAAATATGTTTATTTCTGCTCTTAAGTTGGCCATTTTAACATGGGCACCAATGGGAATTTGCTCCCTTTTGGAGCCTCAAGTGGTCAGTCGAGTAATTGCAAGTTTTTATACTTCCTGGTTGGCTTCAATCCGGAAGTGGGGAGTTTGCCCCTTGGCTTCTACAGGGATTGACTAATTTATGAAGTAAGCCTCAAGTGGCCATTTATGGAACTGCAGTTTTTGTCATTTCTTGTTAGCTTCATTTTTTTAGCTCTAGGGGTTGATGCTTTGTTGAAACCAGATCCACTTTTTACTTTTTTTTTCATCAAAATTATCATGCACTCCTAGTTTTTATAGCACAAATAATGCAGTTATGAAGTCTAGCAAGTCCTCTCTTTTT
>JAPZDZ010000002.1:18406056-18418696 GCA_029783805.1 Acanthurus tennentii
CTCTCTTTTTTACTCAGAGGTGCAGAAAAAAACTTGTCCTCATACAGTTCAAAGCTTTTAAAAACTGATTTGCATCGTTTTATTTATGTATTATTTATTTCAACACTAAGTCCAGTATTGTAAAATATATTTTCGATATTGCTTTATGGCATTTTCAGACCTGCATGTTGGTGTTGAGTTAATGTCTTTTCATTAGGTCTGTCAGTCGATTAAAATTTTTAATTGCAGTAGTGTCCTGAGTTAACTCAAATTAACGCAAATTAATTGGAATTTTTTCACCCTGCTCTATATGTATCTTAACAAGATATTTATTGTGTTTCTCATCCTCTGGGAAAAATTGGAGAGGACAATAATAATTCCTTTGTGGAAATATTCTATTTTTAGTTTCATTGGAACATTCCAAACCATTACTTACTTATACTGTCCAGATACTCTCCAGTCTTGTGGTATTTAAAACTGGACGTGCTCCGGTGGTAACTTAGTTCACATGTACAATAAATACAAATTACTTTTGTTTTGTCCAGAGAACCATCGGGGAAAAACTTTAAAGCTAAACTTTCCATTTAAAAGTCCCTTTTCTGTATCCATTTCTGCTTTGTAACCGTTTACAATGTTATTTTAGCACCACTTCCTGAAACTACAGGAGCTGGTAAGGCACAGACCGTGCGTGCGTTAATCGTGCGTTAAAAAACTTAGTGCAGTTAAAAGGAGTTTGAGTCAACGCGTTAACTTCGAAAACCCTACTTTTCATAATATCTTTATTTTACAGAGTAGTAGTAGTATCTGAGTCACAGACGTCTCTAAAAAGACAACATGCAAAAGAATAATTTCCAGCATACAACGCAAGGCACCATTTATATCCTGTTGTGTCTCTGGTTACTGAAACACAGCCACAAATGGTTTAAATGCCACAACCTATAATATGGCGTTTCACATATTTCTGACAGTAACTGATCTGAGTCAGGATATCATTGCAGGTCAAAGATAGAGTAAACATAATGCTGCCGTCATCTTACAAATCAAAGCAGCTGTATTTTGCTCTCTGATCTGAGGACTTGTTGGTGCTCCATGCTCAGAGGAGATATGTCAACAACATGCAGGCCTGTATCTCAGTGTTCACAACCCAACATTATAAAGCACGATGCCAGCATTGCGCTCGGTCGCCCAAATTCTACCCAAGGGTGAAATTGCCTTTTCATAATTTCCATTATACTTGGTCTTTGAAAAATGGCTCTCGCGATCTGTGGTGAGATAGAGGAAGTTATTTTTCTTTTAAAGTGTGTTTTGATGATGTGCTGTTTGATGGAGTGTCTCGGGCCTGCTTTCCAAAATGCTGGTAACAGTGCTCTGTTTTTGTGTTTCATTTCTATGCTTGGTGGAAGTGATGAATGAAGGATCTTATTGTGAGGAGGCCTTGCTTGGGGACACCTGAGCCCCGTGATCTGCTGAGAAGTGCCATGAGAAAAGTGTACCCTCTGACAAGCATTTTGTTATTTTGTACAGCAAAGTGAAAAATAAAGCCCCTGAATGCTTTTTCAAGGTACCAGCTAACTACTTGGATCATGTATTTACAACTAGAGAAAGAAAGCGTTTGATTGAGCGACTCTTTTCATTTTTGCAGCTGTCTTCATTGAAAACACGAAAACAAACTATTGTGGCCGCCGAATAAATTTGGCAGTTGCACTTAATTGATTCAAAAAAGATAAAGTGCCTTCTCCTGTGAGATTCCATCTTTGAAAAAGCATCCCACAGCAGAAAAATCTTGATATAATATCTTGATCTAAGCCCCAGCCACTATTCCAAGCCACACTGGGGAAACACTTATCACAAAGATCTTATTTGTTTGCATAAAAGAAAAGGTTTGCTTTGCCAAAGTACTTGCAGGAAAGTAAGGGGAGTTGATGTGGATTTATCAAATCCCCCATTGAATATAAACACTCATTTCTTTTTTAATTCTAGGTGAGTCGGTTTAAGTCGTTGCATCTGGTTGAAAATTCGGCATGTTCAGTCTGAGCAAGTGGTAAACTGTCGGATCAACAAGAGGACGGAGGCGAAGGGCACTAATGATGGTTGTGTCTATTTCCTAATGGAATTGTAAACAGACAGAAAAGCAATGCGATTGTATGTTTTGTAAAATTATAGTCTATATCAGTGCCAGCCAAAATCCTTAATGTTTATTTCTTTCATTTAAATTTCAAATTTCGTTTCCATCTGGAAATTAAAGAAAGAGCAAATACATATTTAGACACAAAATCTTCCATCTTATCACATTGCTTTCCTTTTGCTTTAGTCATCTTTTGAATTTGGTCTTTGAGTGTTTCCTTCGAGACACCAAATTCTCCCCTTGCCCTCTAGTACGAAGTCTCATATTAATTTAGCTGTCGGGTGAAATGGTTAAAAAAAAAAGTCCCTGGCAAGGACATTTTATTGATGTTTTACTCTTCTAACGCCGAGCTGAAAGCTTTTGGAATGTCAAGTGTACTTTATGTGTGTTGGTGTGTGCACTGTCAAGGCATTCAAGCCCCTGAAGCACTGAGCTAAGGCGGTTTAGAGGATAGTGGTGTCTGCACATTGCAGTGCAGCCATATGTTCACATTTTGATTTGGACCTCTGGCAGGAGTGTGCCAAATAAATGAGAAATACTTTGCTGTAGGTCTGTTGTCTGACAGAGCCAAATCCATGTGTGTGAGAGAGAGAATGATTGAGGTCATGTTGAAGTATGAACTAAAGCAGTGGAGAACTCTGCCTGCCAAATGCATTATGGTCTCGAGTAATATACCGAAAATCCACAGAGCCAATATCTCATCTTATCCTGAATTAGAGTTAGTCCAAGTTAGTCCAAGCAGAATTTTTTTTTTTTTGCTATTTATATCCACATGCAAAGCCAGGCCTGTTAGTCTGGAAAGTGTTGGAAACTGTTTGGGCAGTGGAAAGAGTGAGGGTCAAGTGGTGGTGGACCCCATTTTCATGTTCCTGGTGGGAATCCTGTTGCAGTGTTCCAGGCAGACACGATTCAAGTGCTGAATGCGTCAGACAACCAGAGGCTCACTATGAACCCCATAAGTCTGCCTCATTTAAAGGGGAATGGGGACTCGTTCACTGGGAATAGTTTAATAATTTAGTATGGCCTTAAACTAATCTATTTCAAGCACCCAGATGGTATTTATATTGAGCAAATGCTCAGTTAATTGAATGGAATAATTTACTCACTACTGTTGCTCAGTGTCAGAGAATCCCCACATTGCACCAACCCTGGAAAAGACATAAAGTGAACCACTAAACCAAATCACTGGGAAGTGTTTTCAGAAATACATGTGCTGCTGTGAAATCAAAGCAACTGAAATCTCATATTGAACAGCCGAAATCTGGGTGCAATCAGTCTTCTGCTGCTGCTGCTGTGTAATTGTATCTGCCTTTTGTGCACTTTTTGTGCCTGGGTTGGATTTGTATGATTTATTAGTGTACATATATTGCAGGGGGATTCATACACATGTGCATGCTTGTGTGTGTTCTGGGTGCTTATTAATGCTGCATGTCTTATAGGTGTGATGGGTGTCAAGGAGCGCTATGGGCCATCTGTCCGGTGTCATTGCTTCCTGTGGGAATGACTAAGCAACCACCTGGGGAGCTGGAAAGAGCTGGAGCATGGCAGAAACAAGACAGTTGCTCCGACAGCCCACTGGCCAGAATAAAATGTTGACATTTTATGTTTTTTGCCAACCCCGGATACATTAGGTTTGCATGATTCATACATTTCATATCAGCGTTTTCAAAAATTACACATCCATGTGACATGGTTCAGATCAGTGGCCTTTGTAAGCTGACACCTTGGCAAGAAAGCTGCCAAACAGCAGACAAGTGTTCAAGACCACAATGGGGTCGACATTTTTAACCAGGAGATTTTAGCAACTGTCAGGACATTTTTTAACCTTGTTCCTGGCAACAAAACCAGATATTTTTAACCAGATGTCCTGACATGTTCTAGTTGTTTTAGGTGACAAAACCAGGAGCCATTTCCAACAACCTTTAATTTTCCTATGTTTTCCATTATTTTAATGTCAACAGCTAAGTGGCACCCAGTGGTAGTTCTTGGTACTGAAACAAGTGTACTGCATCACATGACCTAGGTTCAATTTTAGTTTTTGTTTGGTGAATTTTTTATCCCCCCCTCATGACTTTCTTATAAAGGCCTGTCAACTTCACAAAATATTTGTTTGAGGTCTTGATTTTGTTTATGACGCCAGTCTGCCAAGTCAACCTTCACCATGGTGTTACTGTGCCTTAAACCAGTCAGACCTTAACAATAGAAATATACAATTTCGATTTTGGTTTGCCAAAAACAATGCAAACAATTGTTTTGTTGATTGAGTTGTCTCTGACCCTTTGGCATGTATGTGTTTGCATGAGAGAGAGAGACAGAGAGTAGAAAGTAGAGACATGGAGGATAAGAGACAGAAGAGGTAGAGAGCAGGGCAAATGAGAGAAAAGTGATATAAGGAGAAGAAATAGACAGAGCAATGGAGAAGGAGAAAGAGGGATAGAGAAAGAGGAATACAAAGAGATAGAAGGGGAACGGGCGGCTGCTGATTTTTAACAGGCGTGTCCCTCCATCTCTGATCAAAGCGTCCTATCAGCCTTAGGGGCATCTCCACTGAGTGCCTCCCATAGCTGCTAAAAATTCTCCCTGCCTAGGAATCATTTTAGCACCTCTCCTCTCATAGCCCTCTCCTATTTGTCCATTCACAGGCAAAAGCACATGCATCATACCTGCAGCACATGAAAGCACCTGGACCTGCTTCCATGCGCCCACACAGACAACAATGTCTGCTAAAGCTTTTGTTAATGAAAGAGAATGAAAGATGATTTGCAGTTCGCGGGTTGGTCTGTTCTCAGAGTCAACACTCTGCTAAAGGTAAAAATGTGACTGACAGCCGCACATGAAAGCCAGTGATAATATATGACAGATAATGAAATACCATTCATAGCAGATTTTTTTTCCCTCATCCCTTCATTCTGATGCATGTGTGATAAGGGTAATAAAGGGGTACAAAGAATATATATATATATTAAAAACATAATGTAGCTAAAATTTACAGTACAATTACAAATGCATAGTACCTAACACAATAAATAAATAAATAAAAAACTGTTGGGACTTTACGGCTCTCAAACACACAACAGGATCTGCGTGACTCATTTAAAAGATGAATAAATCTGAATGGCACAATGCCATATTCCCCTGACTATTTTTTTATTCACTTGCCATGTGTATTTGAAAAGCTGTGGGACCTGCTGCTGCTTACATTGTTCAGCTGACCACTTTGCAGCTGCCTTTGTGATGTGTGAAAATCATAAGGCTCCATGCCACTGGTATGCCATTGGGGATATCCAGCTGCATTTTCTTTCCACTGTGTCTCCATCAAAGATGGGATATCAAACAATAGTATTCTGTATTGCTCCAAGCCCAGAATTTCCCTCATCTCTGCCTGGTTCATTGTTTCAGAGCTGTCAACGAGTCTTTGGATCCATCATCAACCTTTGAGGGCCCTGCCTCCTGTGTCAACCATGAGCAAACCACAGGATACTGGGGCCAGGACGAGGAAACCCCAGCGGCCACATAATCTAGAAGGAATGGATGGGATCATATCCTCGCCCTCCATAAGAATCCAATTTTCCAAAAACATATCAGTCATATTTTTTTTTTTCTTTACAAGCCTGAGTAAGTCCAGCGGGTGACAAGAGAGTCTCTGTGTCTTGAGCGACTGTTCAGACACAGAGGGACGTCCCTGGTGGCACATAAAGAGATCATAATTTAATAGGTTTAGATTGGTACACACTCAGTGGGTTTACTTTTTAGCCTTTGCACTTATACGTTCTTTCTTTTCTCAGTATAATTTGCGTTAATGGGCTCGGAGTCAAGTGAAGACAGGAATACAAACGTAAAACCCGAATGGCAACTGAATCAGTTCGCTGAGAGATAGAGCGAGAGAAAGAAAGAGAGACAGAGCGAGAAAGTCAGTGAAACAGAGAGAGAAACACACACACACACACAGATTCTGAATGATTTTAGTGTATGGGACATGCTTGGCATCCCAATGGGAAATGAAAGCATCATTATCAGAAGAGCACGATGACTGGGCCCCTTAGAATATGCTTACAGACGACTTAGAGCGATGCTGCCTGTCTCCCCTACTTTGTTTTATTGCCATTAGACCCCGGCTGTCTGGCTGTTTACTACTCTCTGGGCCTGAGTTTATTTGAGTATTTTGAATACAGTAATATGAGATGACATAATGAAGCAACCAGAACTCACTACAGTGGCAAGCCTCAATGGGAGTTTGGCAGATAGATACTGTTTTTTTTTTGTTTTTTTTTGTTTTTTTTTTGGAAAATAAGGGCTCCCATTGCTTCCAGCCCCTATAACTTCCTGACAGATTTTGATAACTGCAGTCAATGTGTTTGTGTTGCAGTTCCAGCCTTTAAGAAATGGCCACTACAGAGATATATCCTGAAATGTGTTTGTGTGTGTGTGTAAACAATCAGTTAAATTGCAATTCTTAAATACAGATGAGCTTGTGTGATATTCCAATACCTTCACACAGACAGGAAAACCTTTATTGAGACAAATATATCTTGAAATATAAATTCAAATGTAGTTTTCCTGTCATTGCTGTCGAATGGAGTCCAGATTTTGGAGCAGGGCCGCCGCTAGGCACCCTGAATAATTCAAAGGCAACCGGTGCTGGGAAGAATATCTTTTCACCTGTTGAAATGTTACTGAGTGTCCTAAACAGCACTGTTATAGTTTTTGCTAATGTTCCATTAGCAGTCTTTTTGATGAGCAATATGTCTTAAGACATAACAAAACTGTCTAGTATAATATTCACAAAAAAACTTTCTGAAATAAATAACAGTGTCCCCATTCTATACATCAAAAAGTTTTGCTGCTAACAGGAAATGATGCAATATGAACAAATAAATGTCAATCAAAAGGGCGACTCAGCAAAGCAACTGTCAGTCAAACTTCAAAAAGAAAAGAAAACATTATTCTCAAGAACACTTACCTTTTTACTTCATACTTTTTCTTTGGTGCTTCATTACTATTTGAAATTAATTCTAGTTATTTAGTAGTAGCAACCTCATTAACTTTGAGCAGTGTATTGTTGAGTATTATAACAATAATTCTTATACATCTATAAACAACATATTTTTGTATACAAACTGACTTTTTTGAGTGTACCTCATTTAGTGTCTCTTCTTTTGTTAGCATAATTAAGATCAATTGTGATGTAGTTTGGTTCTTTGACACACATTCGCTTGAACAGAGCTTTTTTTTATGACACATACCATGAAGTGTCATCGGCGTTCCATTTAGGTGTTCTAGTTCTATGTTCCTGCTGGCTCGTTGCTCTCTGGAAAACGTATGCTGAATGGAACTGTGCCATCAATAATGTCATTAGTTCCACCTGTGTTTTACCTGCTTTGCCAAGTCAAAATGTTTGTTGTGAAAAAAAGGTCCAGAAGCCATGTGCCGGTGCACAGTTTCACCGTGGGGTTGCTTTCTGCTCTGCTGCAGATAAAAGCAGAGGTAGTTTGGTTGGGTCAACACAATGCCCAAATCTGTCACAAAAGATAAGCAGAGAAAAAACAACAAATGACAACAGACAGAAGAGAACAGACGACTGCTGAGTAAGTAGGCCAACTGTGGTTTATATTATTCAGCAATATCATGTGATTGCTAATGCTGCTAACCTCGCTTAAATAGATGCTAACAGTTGCTAGTTAGTTAAGCCAATTTTCTCATTACTTTATCTTAAAGCTAGCTAAATATGCTAAATATGGACATCCGTTGTTAGGTTGTGTTATTTTTGTACTTTATGTTTGACGTTCATTTTTAGCTTTTTAGCTCTTGCTTTAACAAAAAATGTTAGCAAGCTAATGTTAGTGGTTGTTTAGCTAGGTGATGTATGATCCGAATACACTGAGAACTTGTTAGTTATGTCAAAGTTGTTTTATCTGTGTTACTCGTTTGTAAGTTAGCTACATATTACTGTCATGCCATGCTAAATTTAATTCATTTGTATTTATTATCACCTGTGTGTTTTGGGGGAAAGGTAGTGACAATTCATATTACAGTGTGAACTATCTACCAGCGCCAAATTGTCTTTAAAAAAATGAAATTCTGACTTTAACCGCGCGAACACACTGTACCTACTTTTACTTCTTTTTCCTTTCTCAAAAATGCCTCAAAGGCAGATAGTTAGTGCCTCAAACATTTTAAATAAAGTATTACCCACTTGTGTTTGTACTGGGAAGAATAGTGATGTGAAATAGCAAAGACCATGTTTTTGTCCTTTTCCAAAGACAACATAAATGCACTGCAGAATTTCAGCCAGTACCAGTTGAAATTTTCTTTCTCTATATATTACCTAAGAGAAATGGAAGAATCGAATGGGACATCTGCTCAATCCTTAAAGCAGAAAAGATAAGTGCTGTATATATGTATCTTCACTCATGAACTTAAAGTAATTAAAAATGAATAAATAAACAACAGTATTACCTGGAGAAATTTTGGTTGAGCTGGGTGTCTGCATTTTAAATAGACTTTACAAAGACTTGCTCCACAAAGAAAAAGGGAACAACGTAATAAAAAAGAAGGTAGGCCAAATTATAAAAAAGCTACTATTTCTCATGTTAACAAAATAATATGAGAGTGAAAATGTACATATTTATCAAAACTGGTTTATTTTAATGATATCTAAGAGAATTATATTCAGCTGCTTTCCAGGGAGAGGTTCAGGCTGTATAATAAAAACAATACAACAAGCTCATTGGTACCAGAACCTTTTTACTCGTCAAACTCAATCCTTTAAGTGACGTTAAAAGCTATGAACCTGACAAAATAACAAAAGTAATTCTAATTTAAAAATTTATAACATTTTATATAAACATCATAAAGAGTTACTCTTTATGGTGTTAAAAAGCACCGACTTCTGGCTGAAATTTTAAAGACCATCACAGTTTAACACAGTGTGCAAAGGATTTATGTCCATACTGAGCAGGTGTGCAGCACTCAATTCACATCCCATTCCTACATTTAATATGGTGGTGTATAGTACATGTGCTAACAAATCTTTAGCACAAGTCCTTCTGACTCAATTGACTTTACCAAGTTGTTGTTTTCCCCTAACAAATCAGTAGCTTTTAGCAGTAGAGCTCCTCTCCCCAGTAAATAAGGGCACAGCCGTGATAAACAGTGTTCAACACATGGCTTTAAGCTAACTTAAAGACCTCCGAAGCTACAGAAGTGATAACTCTATTTAAAAAAGGTTGCTGCTGAACATTAACCTTGTAAAATAATTCTTTTTATATGTCTGAACTAAAAAGTTAGAGCCGGGTACTGACTGTGTACAATACAAGCTGGAGGCTTTCAGAGTTAACACTGACAACGATGCTTGTACAGTGATCACGGTCAGTGACTGCTACTTCAGAAATCAGAAAAATACTTCAAATCGGAAAAAAGATTAATAATTTTCACCTCTAATTCAGTATTAACACAGAATTTACTGTGTCCTTTAGTTAGTCAGTGGAAGAGCAAAATCGAACAGTTTCTGCTTTTGTTGCTGTTCACCAAGGAACCAGCAGGTAGCTTTTATTAACAAGCAGCAATTGGAAATGCTATATGTTTATCACAGAGTTAGTTCTTCTTTTTCAGTGTATTTGTCCTAAAAAAGTACAGTGGGAAAGTACAAGCAGGAGAAGTCACAATGTGCTGGTTGATGAAGAGATGCAGGTGACAGGCTGCTCTGTGGTGCATGTGAACCAGCAAATATTCAACACATCATCAAGGTAAACAAAACAACACCTTTTCCCTGCTATCCTGTGTGAACCACACAAACTGTGCCAACACTGCTTGAATATTTACAGTTGCTCAGGACTCAGCTCAATGTGAATATCAACCACACCTATTGAAATATTGCATTTTCTAAACCACCATTCTCATTCTTGATCTCTCACTAAACATACTATATACCTACATTCATACATACACTGTAATTGCTAAGTATGGGTATTACAGAAAGACATAAGTTGAGAAAATACTAATGTTATTGTAAATGTACAGAATTGTATAGTATTATTTTCTGACTTCCAAAAGACATGCTGAAACTACCACACAGACCTCGTGCAGAGAGACAGAGAGAGAGATCTGCCAATCACAGCATTTAACAGGACAAAAATCATAACCATGTCACAGAGCCTATCAGGAATAAAAAAGAACCGTGATAGTAGGTTCGGAGCTCATCTTTTGGGACCAAGGGACTGGGATGAGAGGTGGTAAAATGCCTGGATGTCACACAGAAGAAATTGGCTGAGCAGCCACCCACTAATGCAGAGTCATACTCTTTTTGATAGGATTAGAGCCCATTGGCTCACTGAGCAGATATGGAGACCAGCCTGCCAATCAGAGACGGCAGAATGTAAAGGTCATTAGTGGCTCAAAAGGCCAGCAGACAGACAGACCAGCCTCCATATTATTATGTTTTTTGTACAGGCAAAGGTTTCATGTGGCCATGAGACACTGTTCTGGCACACAAGCTGCTGATACAAAAAAGTAAGTATTGAACATGGCCCTGTCAAACCTTTTTAGTCCTTTTTTGTTCAACTTGTCTTTTGATGAAATTTCTCTTTCACAACCTCAGAACCAGAGACAGTATTAGATTTGTAAAAAAGAGAAGGCTGAGTTCTCAGTCAGTTTAGTGGTTGTGGTCCCTTTTCAGAAAGTTAGTGTGCTAATCAAAGTCCAGCACCATTAATTATATAATCAAACTGCTTTTAAACATTTGGTATAAAAAATGATAGAGACATAGATGCCAAAGCTGCCACCAAAATGGGTCAACATCTATATAAAAAGTGTTCAATTTAGAAAAAAAAATCCAACCATTAACAATAGCACAAAAAATGACTAATGGTATGGCATCTTATGGTGTTATTACATATAGAGAAAGCTTAGAAACCCATCAATGTGATGACCTGCTGTTATGTTATTATTGTACTGGAGTAAGTAACTACATTTCACGGTGGTGGAACATTGTGGAGGAGTGGGGTTGGGATTATAGCATGCTTTTCAAAATATTTCTTCACTTGCGCTGATCACCTGCAGGTCGTACGGTATACATACTGCACTCGTGTCATGTGTAGCTTATCTGTCTGACTCTGTCATGTTAAGTCTGCCTAAATTTAATTTAGGAGCATGTTCAGATCATAATAATGGAAAGCAGATACTGGAGTTTGCGAAGCGGCACACGTCTCCCCTGATTAGTGAACTGTTGAAATCTAATAATGTACATATCAGATGCTGGGGCTACATGCTTTTAAAGCCATGTTGGAAGTTTCAAGGCTAATAGTTAATGACTTTGCCATGCATCTGTGCATAGGGACTCGAATCATGGTTTACCGACCCTTTCATTCGCAGCCATAAAGCCACAAAGCCCTTCAGGTCTCCGTAAAAGAGGGATTCAGATATCAGGGTCCTCGGAAGGACGTCGGAGGTGTGGTGGATTGATTCAAAGCTCCAACGAGTGTTTCTTTAAGTGCGTGTGTGGAGTTTTCCTGCACCGGGTGATAGGAGGGGTTGGAGAGTGACGCTGGCTGCGCCTTGGTGCTGAGCGGAGCGCTCACCTGCAGATGAGAGAGCCGGGGAAACTCGGGGCAGAGCTGCAGCACACTCGCGGAGCGCAAGGAGGGACGTAAACGAGCAGTTTGACCAAGAAGTCGGGAATTACACAATTGCTGGGAGAAGAATTACGAATTGACCCTGTTTCTGGTTTCCTCGTCCAGGCAACCCTGGCTCGCTTGCTCGCCACGATGAGAACTGACTTCGCTCTGGTCCTGACAGCAGCCCTTCTTCTTGACACATTCTGGGTGAGATTTTCATTTTTCTACTACAGCTTCTTCTGTGTGGAGGAGTTATGGGAGTAAGAGGCACAGCGTCTCGGTGTGCAGGGTTTGAAAGCAACAGTACTTAAGACTGAATAAAGTCATGCAGTCGGATGGAGTCCAGTGTCAGTGCAGTGAGCTGCTGCAGCGGCGCAGCGCCGGTCGTTATTTCTCTACAAGTACGCTAATTGGTTCCCTAATGAATTTCTAGGGAAAAAAATAAGGAAGAAAGTAAGAGTCAACGATCCAGTGATGTCCATTCCGATCCTCGTCAGGTTTTATTTGAAGCGCAGCGGGTTCATCTCCGGGCTGCGATATTCCATACAAGTTGAAATGACTGCACGGTTTAATCGTTAGGGGTGATAAAAATTATTCTTTATTAAACTAATACAGTCATCTCGCTCATTTAAGCTGTGCCTTTCTCAGTGAGTCCCCCCCCCCAAAAAAAAGCAAAAGCCGTCATTAAGTTAAACTTAAAGTTATAGTTTGAAGGTGCTGTTCAATCTTTTCTCGTCATTTAATCAATAAAGGGTGAATTAATTCGGCGCCTGGGAGCTACTCTCAACGGCGCACCAAGTGCTCTGCTAAATCTTCCCCTCCGCTGCTTTTGCGGTAAAAAAACCGTTGCTCTTACATGCAGGGAATTAAGGAAAATATGCACACAGATATTTCACTCTCGCGCTATTCTCTCCGAAGAGGAGAA
>JAPZDZ010000002.1:18418796-18432584 GCA_029783805.1 Acanthurus tennentii
GCTCTTACATGCAGGGAATTAAGGAAAATATGCACACAGATATTTCACTCTCGCGCTATTCTCTCCGAAGAGGAGAAGACCTCGTGCGCTGTGCCACCTTTTCATTAAGCCTCCAGCCGTGATACGGCCGAGTGTGTGCGCGCACACGGCCACATCTTCTCGTGCTGTAGTGGGTCAGATCGTTCAATTTAACCGACAGTGAGCACTAAATGTTGGGTGCGAAGTTTTCTGTAGATCATTTGAACAATGCACACACACTCACACTCTCTCTCTCTCTCTCTCACACACACATGCACTGCTTAGTTCCCTGTTAGTTCTTTGGACCTCAGCTATAAAACCCAGAGTCGGTGAGAAAATTCTGCTGCATTCATGCAGTTTTCTCTTTGTGTGTCTCACTTAACCCTGAGCGAAGTACTTTAAAAATACAGTCCCCTTTTTCATCAGGGGCTGGTTTCAATTTGAAACGAGTTACACAGCACATTTTATCAGTTACTGTCTATCAGGAATTACACTGTATTAAATCAACGTTGTGCCTACACAGGGCCACATAATAAACTTAAGTATATTTCTGCTAACTGCTGTTCTATTTTCTGCTTTTTTTCCAAGGCTCAGGGCCAGAGAGAAGCAAGAAATCAATGGAATCCATGTTTATCGATGTCTAACACTGTATTCTCTTCCTTGCAGAGGAATAATGGGGAGCATGCTACCAAAGGTCCCTGCCAAGCTGGCTTCTCACAAAGCTTCTACTCTGTGCTGATTTCAAGGGATGTACTGCAAGGCCAGGGCATACTTAAAGGTAAGACCTTTAACTGGCAAGTCAATTCTTTTATGTTTTGTCAAGAAGATTTACAGCACGAGTGAAAGATCTCCCTCTCTGCATTACGAGCACTGAAAGGAAATGCGTGTGATGACCAGTTGTCTCGTAATGCAATGAAAAATTGATTTAAAACTTAGAGAAAGTAAAAAAAAATGTATTTTATAAATTGTCTGATGTGTTTGAAGCTGAAGGTGATTGTAAACAACTACAGCGGTGAATTACAGAAATTACGTAATCCAGATCAGCTTGAGACAGAGCATTTTTGAAACCTTTTAAATCTGAAGTGTATGTGGATACTGTTTATTGCACTCCACATGCTTGTCTGTTATTCTTTAAGTAGATAATTAATCTTTGCATGTGTCATTGCTTATCCCTCTCAGCATTATTGTTCTGATTACCACTATCTTCATCACTCATGCTCACATTCATGCACATACTCAGTCGTATGTGTGTTGCTCCAATTACACAGTGAGCCAACCAACTTTGAGGGCCCGATAGTGCAGGAAATGGAATCGACATCCTGTGTCTAATCTGGCACTGCTCCTGCCAATGTGGGCTAATTGCAATTCTCTATTGATCCCAATAGTTTTTTTTCTCATAGCTCAGCTAAGCTGTATTGTTTTGCTGTGGGCGCACAATAGCTCTTTTGTGGGTCGACTGTGTCTTCGGCAGCTGCACAGTATATACTTCTCACTCTCCTTAGCAGGGAGAGACCTGGCGGGGTTACAGCTGTCTAGACTCTCTCCTGGGTGTGCGTGTGCACGTAGATACACACACGCAGGCGTTTCAGACTAAGCATATACAATATCACAGGTTGAGTATATTATTTTTGGTTTGTTATCCCTTGTGTCTATATTTGTGTTTGTTCTTTGCTGTAATAATATAAGTCTAGAGGAAGGTATAAACTCGATTTTAGTGTTTCATTAACTTCAGTGTAGTAGCTCGGCTGAAAGTGGGATTGGATATGAGACATTGTCACTGGTAGTGATCTTGCTCTCCATGTGGTAGTGATATCTTCAGCCCAGCAGGGGGTGTCAATACAATCACAAACAATCACAGAATGAGCCCTCACAGCTGCACAGGAGCCATTTATTTCAGAGAGCATTATTTATCTGGTTTGGTCTCGGGGAGATGAAATTGTCTCTGTTTCTCCTTTCAGAGAGAAATTAATCTTTAGTGGTCTAACAGGGTTGTTTTTAGTTTTAGGAGTTCAATTTACCACAAATAATGGATGATTTAGCGTGATTTGACTGCACATTTAGTTTTTTTTCAAATGTGAGCCGCACAAAAGTCGGCTTTAAACGCTACTGCTGTGTTATCAGACCAAATGAACTCACATAATGTACACACAGAGCTGAAATTAATTAACAGAATTACCTTAATTTTAAAGCATATTCTTTCAATTTTGAAATATATCATTGGTTTCTTCTGTGTTGTTTTAAAGGGTCTCGCTGATGTAATGTGTTCATCTTTGCCCTGAGACACTCACTGCTCCAGTGTCGTCCTTCTGGGCGTCTTAGCACACAGCTGCACACACACAAACACACGAACACAGACATCACATGTGATTTACAGGGCTCAGCCAGTTGATTTATAGTTGGTAAGGGTGTCACTGGAGGGAGGCAGGAAGCTACAGTGGAAAGGCTTTAATAATAACATTGTTTAACCCAAAACCGTCAGATGGGGGCAGGAGTAATGACACCCACTCACGCACACACGCATGCACGCGCACACACAAACATATATATATATATATATATATATATTCATGTTAGCCACCGGGGGAATAATGGGAAGGACAGAACTAGGACCTTGGCCATGATAGGGAGGATGCCAGGGTCTAGACAGGAGGTCAGCAGGGAGGAGAAGGGTGTTACATTTCACATTTTATTACTTAGAGTCATTCTAACAAACAAATTGTCTCGTTTAGTTATTTTAACCACCACAGCAACACAGTGACAAAGGCAAAGCTGGGAACAAAGCTAAGGCTGAGTCTTTGAATCACAGTTTATATACCAGATATTTTTGTGTGTGTGTGCGACATGGAGTGTGTCGAGTTATTGCTTTGAATGTTTGTGTAAAAATATACATTTTCAAGTTTTTCCAGCTTCTCTGTTTATTAGGACATTTCAAACCTTTTTTGAGTCATTTTCAGCTCTCCATGGCTTAAGTTTTGATTAATCCTCCTCTAATGAGCAGCATTTAGCTCTATCTCTAAATGCTCTTGGTGTTCTAACCAACTGAGGGTTTTCATTGATAAACACAGTGTGTCCAATAAACATTTATAAGTGTAAATTCTACACCCTGCGTTGCTCCTGTTGAGAGAATTGATTAGTTTTGTGTTTATCTGGAAACCCCTGCCTGTCACTAAAGTTAATGGCTGAGACACATGTTAAAGCATCACACAGCTTAGGTTTTGCTTGTTACGTTATTGAAGTGGATGTGAGGTGAACATCAAGTGATAATGTTAAACTGGACTTACATCAGGTTTTCTTAAGAAGCTGATTATTGATCGTGCCAGTTATGTTTTCAGTTCAGCAGGGAATTGATAACTGTTTTTCAAAATCCTCAAAAAGGTATTAATATGAAGAGCAGATAAAAAGCAGAGAGGGTCAGGAAGTGGAATAATGGGTTTAGGGAGTGTGTTCCTGCACACATGTGATATATGTAAAGTACAGCCAGAACTGAAGACGCCTGCTGTCTTTTACGCCTGGTTTTCATTAGAGCAATGACAGCTTCTTTCCCAATCACACACTCTGGACACCATTAATGGTAGAACTCCGCCAGACCTGTTTAACGTTAAACACTGAAGGGCTAATGCATACATACACACATACAGGCACACACACACACACACAAACACACGCCACTTAGGCTCCAAAAACAATTTCCTCTGCTGTAAAATCTGTGTAACAAAAGTTTCTGTTTTGTCAGAGTCCATTTCAGGGTCGTAGAAAAGCAACCAGTCGGTAAAATAATTTGAAGGTTTGATATTTGGATCAACAATAGATGCTGTCAGGATGTCTGGAGTGTTTTGTCTCCCACAGACGAGGGAGCAAGAGTTGGGCACTGGCCAGACTCACTCAGATAAACAGAGCCAGCTAACGTAACCTCATCCCATGTGTCCCTGCATCTCTCTGCTGATTCTGTTCTTGGTAATGAAAGCCAGGATTGGTGGTTTCAGCTCGACGAGCCCACTCTGCTGACCTTGGACTTTGTTTGGGTTCCTGGTGGTTTTGGGCAGCCCTCACTTTCTGTACATGTGGCTGTGGTTTTGTTTGCCTAAAGTGTGTGTGTCACTGTGAGATAGAGAGGTAAAAAGGGACTTGGTGACTTCTGATGTATGTGTTTATTTAGGAAATGTCAGAGTCTGAGCTGTATCTGCGATGACGTCCAGTGTGCAGCTTTTCAGGGAGCTAGAGATTTTCTCTGCTGTCACCGCTTTGTTTTTAGAAACTTCACTGATGCTTGGCTCTATTTTAAAAAAAAAAAACAGCCCTCCACTTACTCATCTGGCAGAAAGAAAAGTGTGAATGTCTGTACCGAGGTGGCCATATCTTTCCTTAACCCTCCTGGTTCGGCAGAATTGTTATTGTCCCTTATAAATACATTTTCTTATGCACTGTAAGCACTCTTTCTCTCTTCCATCCTTATATGCACACACACTCACTCACACACATACACTAAGCATCTATTGCAATGTCCTGATATGCTGCTATTTAGTAGAGTCACACCGTGCAATTGATGGCATTCAAAACTATGCTTTGCCTCTCTGACCCAGATCCCTTCTCTCTCTCCCTTCAGTGCCACCTTGTTTCTATCATTTTTCATAGCATACTCTGGCAGTTGCCCACGAGAAGGATAATCAGAAACCAGGAGAACTGGGTGAGAGAGCTTTGCATTCTGAATAAAACAAATTGTTCAGCACTGTTATTTTTCTCCAGGATAATAGTTTCAAAAATCTCCTCCAGCGGGCATCCAGAAGGCCCCGGGTGATGATTCGCACTTGCCTCGCTTTGTGAAGCTTTCCTGTGAGGAATTTTTCAAAATCCAATAGCCAGGCTGTTACTTCGCTGTAGGCTTTGTACTCTGAACATCACTCTGCAACTTGAAGCACAGCAGTTGATACACACTTAAATATCACTTTCACCTCCAGTTTGATACGCATAAGTATTTTCATTGTAAAAATTGGCTCATAATCAAATAACCTTACAGTATCCTCTACTTTAGATGTAATGGGAATAATAAACCAAGAATTTGAGTGTAATGACCTCCTCCTCTGCCCAAATTAGAGCAAACACACACTTCAGTGGTTCATAGTGTTGGTGGTGATGTGGGGACAGAGGTCTGTTATGCAGAAGTCATTCATAGCCTGAATAAAGGATGCCATTTCTTTTCACACGCTATATAGGAATGGACGACATGTTATTTCTCTTTTTCCTTTTAGCCTGAAACGCCATTAGATTGTTTTGATTTCCTGTTTACCTTTTGCCCCAAATCTCATGATACACAGCCTGTTGTGTTATCTGGGTTGATAGCAGACGGGCGTCCTCATGTAGATTAAACATGCTGGAATATAGCTCCCTTTGTTTCTCCCTGCTTCTGCCTAAATCACTCTTTATTGTTTCATCAGTGCTTTATAATGTTAGTTTTGTATCATGGTGTCTTTGGTGGTGACTTTGTTCTAATCTTTGTGAAGTCCTGCCTCTCTTCGGTTCTTTCTTTTGGTTGTTTTAAAATCATTCTTGTTTTGTTTCTGCAGCCTCCTCCCATATAACTGTCTAATCTCTGTTATAATACAAAATAAAAACAGAAATCCTTACTCTCTTTCAGCCATCTGTTTGAAATATTACACGCTTTATGGCTAATTTTTGTGAGGATATTCAGTCATGGAGGCAGGCGCAGACACATCCGTTTTTCCATGGTTATTAATTACAGAAACGCATGAGGCTGATATTTATTGAATGTCTTGTGAAGCGGTGAAGACATACAGATGTGCTGGTATGTTCTTTTCAGGCCAAAGGCTAATCTGACCCCAGGGAGCTGTTACAGATAGCCAGCTGACACATATTTACTTAAGTGTAATCCCAGGCCTCATGTATACGTTCAATATTTTTAAAGAATTGTGCAAGGATTTCCCAGAGAGGCTCGTATAAATGATTTAGCCACATCATGGTTGAGCACTTCCTGCTTTCTTAAGGTCTACCCATGAGTGGTTTATGAGGTAAGCAAAGGAGGGGGGTGGGGGCAGGTGCTACACCTGCATGAGTTCCTCTTGATTAATACGGTTCAGCTTGGGAACTAATGCTGCAGACACAGTTATGTGTTTGTGTGTGTGTGTGCGCATTCCGTGGTCGGATGTGCTGTGTGCATGGAGGTTAGTTGTCTGGCGCTCTGTGCATAGCGGGTATCCTCCAGGTTTTTCCAAGCTGGTCATTAGAAAGGCAAGCAGGAGAAAATGAGAAAAGAAAGAAAGCAGGTGGAGGCCATTATTTTTTAATGAGATTTTTGACATCTTCTCCCTTTGTTTTGAGAGCGGGGACAGAGGAGACAGGGAGGTGGGGACCGGGAGGGGGGGAGAGTGGACGAACAAATGTGGGAGACTTCCTGCAGATTGAGTTACTCTGCGGTGTGTGTGAACTCTGCATCCTTGTCATCTGCTTGGTACATTAAGAGACCTCCTGCCTTGGTATGATGGGCCTTCTGGGGTCCAACAGGACCAAGGTTATGGCCCTCCTGAAGATATTAAACCCGTTTAAACACTTTTGCTTGGACTCCAGCTCTTTAATGCACAGATGGTCTGTATGGGCTTTGAAGGCTGTAAGATGACAAGGGGACACTACCAGCTAGCACTCTCCCCTACACACACACACCGACACACAAACACATGCACATTTTGTCTGAGGTTAGGACGTGTTTTTTTGTGCGATGTCAGATTAAGACTCCACAGCGGCTGTTGTAAGGTGTCCCCGCTGTCTTTGGTAAAATAGTTTGTCACAAGGAGCATAGAGATGCAGGGCGCTCCCACGGCTGTTCTTTAGCTGGAAGGTGGTGGACAGGGATTACACCAGCAGGATAACGATAAGCCTACAAGGCCGTTCTCTCTTTGCTTGAGAGTCACACTGACCATGTCCTTCAGCCGGGCTACTGTCAGAGGGAGGGTGGAATAGAGAGTGCAATGGAGGGAGAGAGACACTTTCTTCTCAGCAGAGTTGAAGAGAAAGTACAAGATAAGCTCTGTGCCCTAAAGCAACAAGCACATTATCATATACGGTGCTGCTTGCTGTTATTTCACATTTATGAAAACACACACATATACACAAAGAAACACAGAACCCATTATGGTGCTCTAAACAAATTGGATTCCCCTCCAAGGCTGCCCACTACCCCAGTATAGCTTTGGCCTGGACCCAAACAGCGTGGTGTCCTCCTCCTGCCCACTCACTCCTAATTCATCCACTACCTCTGTTTGCCTATGGCAGCATTTTAATTACGCTCTAATTGATTAAGTTAGAAATGAAGCCACCAATAAAGTGATGATTCAGCTATCACATCACGACTCCATCACTTTATATTTTGTCGGTGGCCTTTAATAAGGACGGTCGGTTGTAGTAGAACAGGCAGGAGTGCCACCATTTTTGCTTTTTTTTTTTTTTCCTCTTACTATTTCAACTTTCAGTTTCTATTACCCTTTAAGCAGTGAGCAAATTAAAAATGCATGAGCTCAGTTTGGATAATTCTCCTCCTCTCCTCAAAACTCCTAGCTCCAGTTTCTTGTAACAAAACATAATTAAAGAGAAATGGACTAAAAGCTAATTTACAGCCATTGTTATGAAGGCTCTGCGTAACAGCGATATAAAGAAGAATATGAAAAATGGTTCAGTGTTCTCACCTCTTACCCGGCCCTCGGTTATCTTTCCACCCTGCCTACTTCCCCAAACCGAGATCAGACTGTTATGGTTAATTAAAGAGACTTCTGTCCATTTCTCACACTTTTCTAATCAAGCCGTAGAAGTGTATGATCTGTCTGAGAATGTGGGCAGGACAAATCCAAGAGCATTAAAGCCTCATATGCTATTCCTTTTGCTTGAAGATCCCTTGTCTTTGTTAGGGGGAGGATGAAACGAAGGATGGAAGCCCTCAGAAGACGTGGCTGTCTGGTAATCACTAATTGTGTCCTGAACTCCCTGTGAATGTTCCCCATTAAGTTCTTAAGTTCAGCACACAGTCAAACCATCGCCTCTGAACAAGGAAGCTGCGCAGAAACACAAGGGACAGAGGAAGAAAAGGATAGAGGAGTCGTGGGTCGACAAACAGAGTGCCAGTAATGCTAATTAATCACAAGACAATGATGAGTCCCGTAGTGTCTTGGCCTGCGTTATTCAACAGACTAATACGGGGCTAACAAAGGCGCTTCCAGAGGAGCTTTGGTCTTTGCAAACAGTGTCTGATGATTCGTGTCAAGATAGATGGTGGCTTGTTTTTGACAGACTTTATTGATTTCCCCAAAGCGGGGAGGGGGGGTCTCTATATCCTCCCCCTGGCTTGGGGCAAAGTCGGCTGGCTGGCTGGCCCTCTGAGGTTGTGGTTGAATGTTGAATTGTTGCTCAAGGACATTTTGGCAGGGTTGGTTGCAGGGAGAGTGGAGACCTTCAAAATAATAGCTTTTTGATTCGTTTGATCAAATTGAACTGCAATTGTTAATCTATTTTAATTACTAAATTATTATTTGCGTTGATAATATGTCAAAAAAACTAAAAAAGCATTAATTACTGAAAGTGTTGTGAATTTACACTGATGCCCAAAATAACCAAAATCTACAATGTTCAATGTTGAAACAACTATAATATGACTGTGCTTGTGAGTGCACTGGTGCTTCTGTCATCAGAACATGTTAATTGGTCTTGACACATTAAAGATTTCCAAAATGATGACACCTGCTCTCATTCACATATGACGCTGAATGTTCCAAACACTTATGAGATACACTGTATTTGTGCGAGAGGCTGTTGTGTGACTGTTTATATGTCGGGGCATGCATCCATGCATTAAATGCTTTTTGTGTAAGTGTTTTACTGCAAAGCATACTGGTACATTGCCAACGATCAATGAGCACGGTAAACAGCACAAAAAATACTACAGGCAGTGTGGTCGTGGAAGCTTTACAACAAAACACTATTTGTCCATTAGTTAATGATTATACTTCAAATCCACATTTCTCTCGTTAAGGTGAAGGCTGATGTTATACAAATATGTGCAAAATCAGACTTTTCAAACCGTGCTGACGGTAAAAATGTCACTCCTTAACTTGAACACATTTTAATCTCCTATTAAGACTTTTGCTGATTTGTATGGTCTCTTTCATTTGATGCATGACTGAAGATGATGGCCAAATTCTTCTTTTTTTTTTTTCCTTTTTTTTGGGTCTTGCAGGGCTGCAGTTAGTGTTCAAAAGGCAGCTGTGCCTCATTTACAATAACGTAAAAAAAAAATATAATAGACAGACCATTGGTGCTCTGGCAACGGTTGTCGTGGAGTGTTAATAATTTGCACATACTCAATTACTCAGTTAACATTTGCACTCCATTGAGCAATGAATACATGCACTTATAAATTAATGATGACCATTGAATCGAGGGTTGCAATGTAACACAGAGGGCAGATAGCGTATCAAGGCTGTTCTGGTTTTCAGCTACAGTGCAGTCATAGCATAGCAAATATTGTACTATGTTGTAAAAAAGTCTAAAAAGTTCAGTTATTTTGAGACAAACTTCTTTTTTTCAGTTTACAGATTTTTTTTACCATCCGAATGTGAACAGTAATTTAAAACAGAGGTCTTCTGTTCTGAGATACAGTGGATGACTGCTGTGTCGCTGATACTATGTTCAACTGTGAACCAGCCTCTGAATGAGGGATTGGTATGTGACACTGTAGCATTTCTCTGTCTGTAAGGCTAAAAAGGCCTTGTATTACCATTGGTGAGACATTGACTAAATGTAGGCTAGAGCCAGCCATTTCAAGCTTTGGGACAGACTCACTTTTAAAGCGGCACTGGCCAGATTCCCTTTCTTCTTCCTCTCCCTATCTGTCTATTGTCTTTCTCAGCACATCAGAGGAAGAGGCAAAGAGCGAGGGTAATAAAAGGCCCCACTTTCCTCCTCTGGGCCTGGGAGAATGTAGAATCTGAGAATGATCAAAAACAAAGTGAATCCTGTGGCCGCCGAGGGAACAAGCTCCTGCGAGGGAGCCGGGGAAAGAAGGGAAGGGAAGAGAGGAGGAAGGGAGGTAGCAGAGGCAAGGGAAGAGACAGGCTTGGAAAAGGCACACTTAGAAGAGAGGACAGTGTTTGCTCATCTCTGGGGTAGAAAGAGTTGAGGAGCTGCAGACAGCAAGCGGGAAGATGGGATACTTTTTTCTGCTCTAAGCCAGGGCTTGGATGGACAGAAAGATGGGCTCACTCTGTACCATTCAGCAGTTTATGAACTATGTAGCAGAGTGTTGGTGGTCCTGCATGATGATTGGCATATTGTTGGCCTCGGTGTACAGTGGAGATAATGAATGTTTCATTGCCTAGGCTTTGGGAAAGGTTAGTCACACACAATTAAATATTGCACATGCATAGGATTTCATGCGTGCACACACTCTGCATGCACATACATTGTTGATTGTCCCTGGAGACAGGAGGTAAGGGCCTGGTCTAGGGGGGTGATTATCCTTAACACAGAAATAAAAGGATTACAAAGTGATGGTGTAATCCAGCTGTCAATCACACCTCATTTGCAAACATAGTTTCAGAACCAGCGAAAGGTAGAGGGAGAGAAGAGGGGCAGGGAGTGGATAAAGGGTAATAGGCGAGGGATTGAAATAGTTGGAGTGGAAGGGGGGAGAAACTAAGTCAGGAAAGAATAAGGAGGATATAAGAAAGAGGTAAGGAGAGGAAACCAAGAAAAAAAAGAAAAATGCAGGGGAGGAGTAGAGGTAACAGCCTCGCTATTCTGCTCAGGGGGCTCTGCGGAGAGTTTGTATTAAGCTTTCATCTGCCTTTCTTCTCCTCCTTTACCTCTCTCTGCCTCCCCACCCCAGCAGCACCAACAAAAGCAGATGCAGAGAGCGGTAGCCATGTCAGTCACGTCTCAAACCCACAGTTCTGCTTGTAATTCCCTGATTAATTAAGAACAGTGATTTGTTAATTTAATTGTAGGTGTTGGGTCGTTTTTTTTTTTTTTTTCCCTCACTCCCCTCTCTGTTGCTTTCTTCTGCCGCTTGCTCCCTCTCATCCTCTTGGCAGGCTAATTTGCCCTGCAGCTTTGAGGAGGGGAAATGAAAGGTATCGCAGAGGAAGCCTTCAGATGGTTTATTAAGAATTGATTCGCCACAGTGGCAGAGAGACAGACCGTAGGGAGACACACACTGACGTGCCTCCCAGGCAGACACCCCCGGGCAAAGGGGGGAGGAAGAGAGGGGTTATGGGAGCAAAAAGAGACTGTTGTGATATTGTCTGGGTGTCCTTGCTGGGGACATTTCCGAATCACTGCTGACCAGCAGCACCACATAACAAAACCTGGATCCACTGAACTCTGACTGGTGTTGATCCTTCAGCTTGTGGCTGATACCTTCCAATGATAAAGTAGTTTAAAAGCCTATTTGCAACACCAAGCGTTCAAATAAAAGTCACTTTGTAAAAAATAGAACAAAAAAAAGTCAGCACACCCCACTGTGAAGCATTTGATTTCTGTTGTTTATAAATGCATACACTTTAGATGGCTGTGGCAGGGGCAATCTGATGAATTGACAAGTCTTGCACAGCAGTCAGCTAATATTTCACTGTCGCACAAGAACCAAGCTCCTTAATGAATTTACATTAGCATAGTCTTGCTTGCCATAAGGCAGGCCGAGCCACCTTTTCCCACTGTGCGTTGGCTGCTGTACCGTCGTAGTGGTCCTGCTCATGAGCAGACGTGCACAGGACAGCATGGGAGGTAAGAGATAGATGACAGATCAGAGGCAAAAGAGCTTCAAAGCTGGGGAGAGAACAGAGAAGAAGAACCCCCCCCCCCCCCCAGATAGGAGAGAAGGCTGAGGAGGAAGTGCATTTTATCTTTAGCGACACATCTCCACATGCCCACACAGAAGCCCCTTCCTCTTCGTTAACAGCTGGTCAAACACTACAAACCTGAAAGTTTATTGACTGTCCAGTCAGGTTTTTCATCCCTGCATGCTTCTCATGTCAGGTGAGGTTGCTGATTCTATTTCCAATCTTTAAAAGTTGATTGGCCACTGCTGCGTTCCATTTCCTCTCATCACAGAAGCGTGGCATTTCTCATTATCCCTTCACTTAATTTATGCACAAATTATTCATAGTTTGGTAAATCACAAAGTTTAGCGACAGCAATTTGACAGTTCCTGTTGTGTTTTAAGAAAATAGGTTTGGAATCAGAGTATGTGTTCTTTGTTTGTCTCAGTGTGTGCGTATTTCTGTTTGTGTGCCTTCGGGTGCAGGTGCATGTGTGTGTAAAATTGGAGGTGCTGGTTGGTGAAGATTGAACTTGAGAAAGTTTGTTTTCTCTTCCGCCGAATGAGATGAATAGAGGAAAATGAAATAGAAAAGCAGAATAAAGGTACTCAGTGGGCCGGTGATAAAAGACCTGCTACGGCACCTGGCAACAACAACATTGTCGGTAGCGATGATGAAAAGGATTTACGGAACAGAAGCAGAGCGTAATAACACCAGCCATGTGACAGGCAACACGTATGAGCTTGAATATGCTGTCAGTCAGAGAGGCTTTATATAGCTTCACACATTCTCATCCTCATTACTGATGACCACCTTACTAGATATGTAACAATGTAAACACTGTAGACACAGTAAAGGTATATTCGGCTTTTTTTTTTTTTTTTATAAGTTTTTTAAGTTTTATTATAAGTTGAAGCACTTCATGGAAGCTTCTTGCAGACTGATGCCAGCTTTGACTGTAAGAGCTTGTGGTTGAATTACTGCAGTATAATGACTCTGTTAAGTAAATTAGCAACTTAGTGGTTTGGTTCTGGCCCAGCAACTGGCAGAAATTTGGTCAGGAAGTTTGAATAGCTGTGGTGGGTTTTTTTTGCCTTAACTGTAATCTTTTCTCTGGAGAGAAAGTCCCTACAGGATGGTTTGTCATCTCAGAGGAGGGTGTGTGGAAACGCTGAGTCGGACGTGATACCCACTGGACAGGGAAAATAGAGACAAATGACACTGCATTGAAGGGCACAACTCTGTTCTGTTGGAGCTAAGAATAAGAATATTCTTCATATATGCTTGCTCTTCCTTATAGAGAAAAGGTGGAAACATATTTCATCCATTTGATCCGTATTTCCGCTCAAACAGAGGCGAGGCTGAATGGAAGCTCGACACAGAGGAAAAAAACATTTTTCTTTGAAGCACACACACACATTTGCATACTACACATGATTGGTGCAGTGTGCACTGTAGCACCACTTTACCATGCAGAGATTTATGATGCAGGCTGCTGCATGTAATGCAGTTCACAAAGTTAAATATGATGTCACATAGAATTTATCAAGTACTCTTAGTGTTGTTTATCTCATGCCAGTGGCATGCTGCAAGTTTTACTAGGGATGATCTTGCTTGCGTGTGTGTTGCTTTTGTATGTCAGCAAAGAAGTGATTTGTCCTGCAGATGCAGACTAATGAATCAGGCGTCCTGCTCGTGGGCTGATATTAGCCTGGGTAGCAGTTCCTTTGATGTGATTAGCTCCATGCACTCTCTTGACAAATTGGGCTGTCCTTTCCTCACAGCTGAAGCACTAATCTATGCCAAAAAACAAAGAAACTCCTTCCGCTTAACAGCACATGTAGCTCTGCATGTGTCTCTGTGAATGTGCTTCAGACAGAAAAGATAGATAGATAGATAGATAGATAGATAGATAGATAGATAGATAGATAGATAGATAGATAGATAGATAGATAGA
>JAPZDZ010000002.1:18435428-18454521 GCA_029783805.1 Acanthurus tennentii
TGTGTGTGTGTGTGTGTTTTCTTTTTTTTGCCTCTGTAATACGGAGTGTTTGTGGTGGTAGCGCCTCCTCTGTCTGAGTCCTGGTAATTACTGTGCTTCACTGCCTTTGTGGAAGTCAATGAAGCTGAACTCATTGTCTCTCTCTACATGGAAGTCAACAATTGTGTATTCCCTGGTGACATCGCAGCCACTGCTAAACCAGCTTCCTGCATTTTTTATCAGTCTCAATGTGTCTCAGTTTGTCGTTTGTCTCTCTTTTTCTCTCTCTCCTGCCTCTGTCTGTTTTTGTGTGTGTGTTGGGTTGTTGTTTCCACATCCCATTGAGTTCTACCAGAGGTAATTGAGCTTAAGAGTGTTGGTATTTAATTTCCATGTACGTATTTCTGTATTTAATTTGAATGATGCCTCCTATTAAAAGTAGCAAACAGCAGAGTTATCTAATTTCCAAACAACAGCAGCTCGATAGGATTTATTTCAGTTAAATTGTTATGTTTTTTTCCCATCAAATTAAATATAAAACATTTAAAGGGATATTTCTTTGCAGACCCAAAGTGTTTACAGTCTACTCCGTGACTGCTTATATCATTAAAAATGGCATCTCGCACTGCACTCAGCCTCTTTTTAGCTGTGTGAACAGTAACACTGTTGCAGTACTGCTGAAATGGAGAGGAAATATTACTATTAACCGTGCTAGCTGAAACCACTGTGGCCCCACAGGCAACTTAATGGGAGATTGCCAGTTGTTCTCAAACCCACACTCCCTTTGATAATAATAATGTTTAATCTTCACACTGCATTGCAGAGCACATTCAATCGTGAAAAGGTTAGCCTCAAACTCGGGCAACCTCACTGGAGTGCGTGAAGGAGGGGGGTGTGACGGGAGAGGGGATGGGGGTTTGTGTGTCATAAAAAAAGAGGTTAGTTGCAGGAATGTGTGTAATGGGATGTTGAACCAAGGCCAGAGATGCTGGGTGTGATTTAGACCGTGGTGGCTTGGGTTTGCTAATTGCTGTTTGGGATTGGTTGAGATAAGATGGAACTGGATGGATGGCCTCTGAGCACTGCGATGGAGGTCGGCTCCAACTGTTTTCTGCCCTTTCTGAATGTGGATGGAAACCCAGCTGGTGTGGCAAAAACAAGAGACAACACCAGTCATTAATTTTCTCCTCCCATTTGTATTAACAGATTCTATTCTATATATTATTTATGAGTAAATGTATGATAAAGATGAGTAGAGGAGGAGAGAGGAGGATGAGAGTATTTAAGGCAATAAGTACAAAACTGAATATTTTAAACCAGTAGTGTGCACACTGTGTGCTACTGGTAATGATGGTAAGAGAGTGTTACAGTGGAAGAGAGCTGGTTATGGATTGAGGCAGGGTGAACAATGCACGTCGCTAATGCGATTCTATTGTCCAACAAATTGGCTAGAGTATACTTATGCCTGCTAAAACAGCAAGCATGCAATTAGCGCAGAGACAGAGAGTAAGAGAGCAGGCGCTTTGCATGCCAGTCACGTGCTGTGCGAGTCTTTTGGCACCAGTTAGCTCCTGTTGCAATTTTTAGAGAGTATAAATTGGTCTGCAGTTGTGTGTTGGCTCACAAACTGTCCTCCTCAGTGTCCATTTGTTTCCATCGTTATGGCTCCTTAATAGACCAACTGTGGCATCTATCTTAAATAGCTTGCTTTGCAGAGGTTTACTTAAAGCTAAGTAAAAAGTTTTTTTCCCCCCTTAAAGCATTCTATTTAACCTTAAGTATGCATAACGCCTAGGCAGCCTTTCACCAGTTAATAGTGATGAGAATAGAGCTTAAAGGAAAAGTAATAGGAGACTGAGAATCTTTGAGTCTGTTCCTCAGTCTGGAAAATTGGCACAAGGATGAAGAGGTTTTCTCGTGCTGTAAAAAGAGATCTGTAAGGCAGAGATTATGATGAAGTTCTCATTTCACTGCAGAAGGTAGAGTATTTGTGTTGTTACTCTTTGCGGAGATGCTTTTGTTTGCAGTGGCCTTTACTAAGAAATGTCACACAAAGCGCACAGGCATCAAGGGCCCTCTCTCAGGGCAGGGCCTCAGGCTGCAGCACCCAGGATGAGCAGAGAGAACAAACAAAACACACCCACGCTAGCATATACACTTATAAATACATGTATACACACATAAACACACATAAACAAACACTTATGGACAGCCACACAGGACTACAAGAACTTAGTCAAAGTCTGTGTGATGAAACAAATACAAAATTTCTCTAAGAGCTTTCACTGAGCTCCAGCCACGCTTGTTTGAGTTTGAAGAGATGAGAAAAAATATATGGTGCAGTTATAAAAAAAAAGCCTTGCTCTTTTTTCATGTTCATTTTTCAGTCCGCTGTGAAATAACATCTGAAATCATCTGGTGTTTTTAAAAAATGACAAATTTGCTTGATCAGCAGGAGACTCAAATGAGACAAAGATTGTAATTCATTTTTTTAGTCTCTCATATACTTGACTTATTTTTCTTGCTTCTGTTAGTATTTTTGCACTGTGGGTCTCATGGGGGAGAGGGGAATAGCCTGCTGAACTAGGCCAGTGGAGACACTGACATTTAGACTCAAAGGCTAATGGGATGCCTGAGTCTGCCCTGCGCTCGCTGGCTCTTTGTTGGTGTTCTCAGATCAGGACTGACTAGCTCCTGCTCCTTTTTTCAGATCGTCTGGAGCCTTAATGCTCTGCCTCTCCAGACGCAGCGTCTTTCAAATGTACCAACTTTTTTTTTTTAATTCAGTCTCCACGTCTGAATGGTAGTGGCTATAGTCAGTAAGTCTGTCTGTGTGCCTCTCTGGTGGCTGCAGCTGAAGACTCAACTCGTTTCACACTGAGAGAGGGCCGTGGGGAGGCCACAAAAGAGAATCACATTGTCTCCACTAATGGAGACCGGGGACTCATGGAGTTTTGCCCTTACAGTAGTAAAGCAAGGCCCTTTTCAGACCAGTCATTTATTCTCTCTAAAGGCTCATTTATTCTATCCCAAGGCTATGTTGTGAAAAACATCTCTGATGATGATAGTAATACCCAGTGGGTTAAGATGTTGGGGCAATCCTTCATCTCCCATGAGATGTCTTAGCATGACCTATTCTTTGACCCTTAGGGCCACTGCTGCCTATTGGAGCCACAAGACTCATTTGACATAGCTCAATGACTGTCTTAACCCCTGTGGTAAACTCATACATCACCACTGCACATCCTCCGAATACTTTATCATCACACAGCACTTAAATACTTTTCTGCCACTGACATTTTGACACTGTGGAGTAATGGATACTTTACTGTTTTAATAGCCAATACAGTGGAAGAACTTGAAAGTGCAGTCAAAATTAAACCTTATACAAAATTTGGGGATTAGTTTTTGAATTATGTACTCATTTACATTTCATTGCATTGCAAACTTGCATAGAGGAAGGACTGCACACTTTGGAGCACACAGTCTCTCATGCTGCTGCTGTCTTGTAATGTGTTTAGTATGGATTAACATTTGCCAGCTATATGGGCATTCAAAGCTTTACTGTCTTCCTGTGTTTCTTTCCAAACTTTACTCATTCCTTTTTTACCACCCAGATTTTTGTAGTCAAGCTAAAAAAAAAACAGTGACACCCTAATGCTCATAGATGGCTGTGGTTAACTTCAAGACATTAATACCTCAGAATGTGCAGAGCAACTGTTAAAGAGTTAAAGAGGGAATCTCAAGCACCTCATAAGTCAATTAAATTTTGATTCAAATGGCTATGATGGGGAACAAATGACCAGAGATGCATCTTGTTGCCACAGATTTATTGTTCTGTGAATTTCAAGTCATTTTTAGATTTTCTTTAAGTTAACTGCTTTAAGTAATGCATTAATTGATTTTGAAGCATCTCATTCAATGCAGAGCAAGATTTTTTTAAGCGTCACAGACTGAGAGTTATTTTCTGCTTCACCACATTAATGTTAGTTTTTATGGAGAAAAGAGGTTAACAGTGTGTTTCATGTTACGTTCCTATTGCTAGTTAAAATTTTTGGATATAAAATCAAGACAAGCTTGTTAAGTTTCTTGCTGCAGAAAGAACAATTTTTTTTAAATTTCAAAAAAAGATTCAAGCAAAAATTTTGCAGTGAGAGTAGAGATGGAGGAGAGACAGCAAGTGAACGCGAGAGGTTTGTTTTGCTCTTGGAAATATCAGCGTAATTAGGAGAAGCATATCATTTACAAATTAGGCCTGACATTTAGGATGCTGGCGGGTAATAATGGAGAATTGCATTTCACTCGTGATGAGAGAGGAATGCCTTTCTGATTGGAGTGGGCCAACGTGCATGCTACAGCCCTTCTCCCGGTCGTCACAATCAGTCCTGTAGCACCAGATGTTACATGAGTCTCTCCGTCCACTCGCTACACCTCTCTCACTGCTCTCCGCAGCACATCAAAGTTTCCCTGTCCTGTTCAAGATGGGAAAGTCGCGAACCAAAATCCCACTCAGTCTTGTTGATTGGGGTGGAGGTTTTCATCAGTAATGAGAACGACGGAGAGAATTAGTGATTAGCTTACATCTAGCCCTGACTCACGAAAGACCAGACGGGTATAAACTGAAATAATTAGACTCAGAATCAACTCAGTGACGCATGATATGTGTTTTCTGAAAAGTAATGAGCAGTAGTTCAGATTTAGAGGCAATACAGATTGACAATTTGATCATTGTATAGATGTAAATGTGGAAAGAACACCAGCTTCTCTTTTCAAATACAAAGCCAATAGAGTTTTTCCAGTGGCTCATTTCCATTAAAGCAATTGCTTCTATCTGTTGCAATCTTAAAAAGCTATATTCTTCTCCAATTAAGAGGTCATTAATTGGACAAGGCAATTGGTAAACTTAAATCTCATGCTTTAAACTTCTGTGTATGATGTTCTGAGAAGACTTGCATAATCTTTAAGGATATGCCTCCTAGAACGAATCAGAATTTCACATTTACTCTGTTCACCCCTTTAGAAATTGTCACATTTGACACTCTCGACCTTTCAAGTCTATTTGAGTCCTTTACAGGAATCTTGAGTAGGAGCAAGTGAACCTAGAACCATCTGTTTCAATTATAGCACTTTGTCTGTGATCCAGTTAGGTTGTGGCATGTTACTCCGATGCGTCCCAGATAGAGCATAAAACATCAATGCAACGCAGCAGCGCTACATCTCTCCCAGGCATACAAAGAGACAGAGCGGAGCAGACAGACGTTTCTTATAAACACTTAGTCAACCAAAGTAAGGGCGACACTGGATAGGAGAGCGACTACAGCCTCTGAACATCATGGAAATTACATTTGTGAACAAGAGGCCCCCGAAGGCCCAAGGTTCACATGAAATAAAAGAAAAAAAAGGATAGGTACAGAAACAAAGCTGTGTATCATCTGCGTTTGGGGTTAAAGGGAATAGTACATACTGGTGGTGGTCGATGATTCAATTGGAGCGTTTGCAAATGACTCGGATATATCCTCCGCAACTCCCGAAGCACCTTTCTTACAGTGAGATAATGAATAAGCTTACCCCCTGTGGTGTGTAAGTAATAAATACACATTACGCACATTTGCTTCTGAGCTCTGTAACTGCAGTTTTAGTAATAACAATCTGCTATGTCTTTCCATGCTGTTTTATTATAATTTATGATGCCCGTCTCATAGCACCACTGCAGAGAGCTACTGTAGCGTTTGTATATCCGCTTTAGTGTGTAGCTGAGGGAGACTGCCATATAGCCCCAGAGAGCAATCTCATCTCAATTCAAATCTGGTCTGTTTTGCTGCTGGTGATGAATGTCCTCTCATCATAGGTTGTGAAGAACTCCACTCTGGGTTAATCTTGGTATTAAAAAAAAAAAAGGTGAATAAAGGCTACAGAGCATGGGTTGTTTCCCATTTTAGCTATGCAGCATTCACTCTGATATCCATACACCTACAGTACTTGACTCATTTAAAACGAGAGCTAAAATTGTGCTCACATATTCCTTTCAGTTGAATTGGATTGACAAATTCAGCATTTCTCAGACAGCAGTGCTGAACACATTGCCGAGCCGTGATAGGTAATTTCTGAGGAAGCAGCCTTATCTGTCTCTCTCTCTCTCTCTCTCTCTCTCCTCCCATCCTCACAGAAGAGGAGAAAAGTGGAAAAGTGTGGACAGGAGATGAGAGTAGTTGTGAGAGGAGAGAGATACATATAGTGTGATCTGTGGTAGCTGTCTGACAGAGTGTGCTGCTTTGTCCCGCAGAGGCTAAAGCTTCAGAACCACACTGGAAACCCCTGCAAGCACAAATCCAGAGATGTACACAAAACCTCTGTTAGACCCTGTTACAAAATATGAACCATTAGTTATCTGCCGTATTGTTTATGAGAGGATGGAAAAGAAAGGAAAAACAATGGAATGAAAAATCAGGTTTCTCACAATGGTCAGGAAACAAACAGGATTTACATTCATACAGCCTCAATTTGTCAATTTGTATAACTGTGTTAATTATACATTTGTTAAACTGTGTATTTGTTTGTGTGTGTACCTGCATAAACAAAGGGTTCTTGTAAAATAAGTGGCTTCATTCTGTTTTTGCAGAAAACTATGCAGAATAAAAAGAGGAACAAGCTGCCCACACAGCATCTCAAGTGAACATCTGTTCCAGCTTGTTGCTAAAATGCTTGTGAAACCATTCCCACCTTGTTTATGTGTGTCTTTGGAGGGACGGTTTAGGAAAGGACACGGTGAAGCATCTTTAATTCGAATCTCTGTTGAGTGTTTTTGAGGGAGAGTGTACTCTGTGACCCACTATGTAACAAGCTCGAAATAGATCATTTGCCCTTTTCGCTGGAAAGCTCTAACAACAGACATCGCAACAGCATCACCCGTGAAAACTAATGTAGGCGGCCGAGGATTGGCAGACCAATTTGTATGCCCGCAATCTTGCCTAGTATTAACATGGACTGAAGCTGATCCATTGTCCATTTACATGCCTGTCCGTAAAGAATTTTGGCTTTGTTGAGGTTCATAAACCTTAAGACCTGTCATCAGAATCTGTCCTATACTGTATTAATACAGTACTTAGTACCTGACCACTCAGGCAAATATATAAGTGGCTTAGGTTTGTGTGCACTGGTTTGAAAAAATCCACTAAATGATTAGTTTTTGCATTTTTAGTACATGAAATTTATAATTGAAGGCTCAAAGTGACATTGTTCCTTCACACCATTGTCTGCTGAAGTGAGACTGGGTTATAATATCAGCTGCAGGGGGAAGAACTCCAACAGTTAAACATTTTCCCTCCACTGGGAAGCCTATTGTGTCTGAAATGCTCTGACACCAGGAACATTTCATTCAGCTCTGGACAAAAAAACTGTATATATAAAATACCTTTCTTTTTAAATGCAGGCTTACTTTTATTCAGTATGCATTACTGTGCAGTTTTATATGCCTCACTATACAATTCCATCATTTGGCCTTCATCAGCAAGACTCATCAAACTACAAAAGACACCAGTATCAGTTGGATAATTTGCATGCCACTCATGCTCTCATGCAGAGCTTGAACAATAAGGGAAATTATAAAATTTCCCTTGAAATTATGTAGGAAAAGATGCATGAATTTATCACCAAAAATTAAACTTTTAATGGAACTTTTTTAAATAAAAGCAAACCTTGTATTGACCTTGATTTCCTCTTCCAATGCTTTTTTTATTCATTTAACTCAGTTCGTATTTTAGCTAAAATATATGGTAGAATCAGTGTGAAAAGTGTATCGACTGAGCTGCAGTCGCAGCCCACAGCAGGTGCTGTTTTGATCTGCCTACCTGGTTAAATGGTCGACACATCCAGAGTGAAGAGAGCAAGGAGGATGAAGCAATAAACTCCACAAGCTCTGCATGCGTGTGTGTGTGTGCTGCAGCACAGGTCATGGCTAATTGCATAAAACACATCAAGGATACCAACAATATTGGCGCCTCAGATGTATTAAATTACTATCCACAAGAGCCCAAACCTTCATTTGATGTGCTACAGATGGACAGTTTTTTCATGAAGAATACCTGCCATGTAATCTTATCAGTGTAAATAAAATGATACACTGGCTGTTTAAACATGCCAACTCTGCATATATTTTGTATTATATCATTGTCCCAACATGTTAGCAGTGTAGAGATTTACAATAATACACATTTTAAAGTCTTCTGTTGAGTTGCTTGAGAGAAAAAGGAGACAAGAGAAAACAGATGATACCGACTGTTCCCCGTTGACTGAGGCGTTTCTGAGAAACTGATAATCTTTTTAGTCGCGAGGAGAGGATCAAAAGGAAGAAAAATGCCGAGAGGGCATTGATATCTATCCATCTATTTATCTCTTTTTCTTCCCCGTCAGTTGATCTGTCTCTGCATATCCCCCCATGTCCTGCCTTATTCTTTTTGGCCGTTCATCATATTCTTGTGTCCAACTGCATTCTGATTGCTTTCTTGCTCCTTTGTCTTCCTGTCCTGCTCTTTTCTCTTTTATTTCACCATCTCCTGTCCTACTGTCTTATCTAACAGGCCCCTGGGCTTCTTCGTCTATCAGCAGAGTTTCATACTCAAATCATCTCAAGTCTTTCATCACGCCATCCTCTCACCTGCCAGTTACACTTGCTTTTCCCCAAGCTGGGCTGAATGGATAAAGCACTTGGTATGCCATGGTTTTACCCCATGGTATCACAGCGGTTTAGATGGTGTGACTCCTCCGGTCTCTGTGGCTGTGACCCTGTCAGCCAAGTCATGGATCTTCCCGTAGTGCCAGAAAGGAGAGCCAGTCATGGACATGTGGACCTGTCAATATGGCCAGAATGTGAAGACCAGTGCGTCACTGTGGAGATTCAGTCCAGGGAGGTTCCCCCCTGCGGATGGCTAATTGCCATTCATATAGAAAGTGTGAGACAAGTGAAACCACTGGAGGAGTTGACGTGGGGATAATAATCAATGGATGGAGGAAATGTGTGTGTGAGAGAGACAGTGAATGACATTGGCATAAGAAGCATGTTTGATGTTTCTGTCAACGCTCCAGCTACAGTATTTCCTCAAGAGCTCCTCTCCAGGCTTCATGTCAGTCCTTACCCATTCTCTCTATTGTCTGACATATTGATAGAGTTGGAGCGGAGAAAGACATAGTGGAAAAGAGGACAGAGAAAAGAAAGCGGTCATTAATACTTTGGGAATTGATCTGAACTAAGGTCTCCGTGGGTTTGCCTGTCTGCCAGTGATTGTAGTGCGCTCATTATCCATCTCTGCTCCAGGTAATTACTAGCTTGTTTTGATCGGAAAGCTTTTAATTAGTTGCTCATTAGCATTGTTTAATTAAACTCACCCCATGCCTTTTATAACGCAGGAGTGTACTTTCCCTACTTCATTAGATGCTGTTGGATGGGGTTATAGTGGGATTGAGGAGCGCTGTATGTTTATGCATGATTAGTATTTAGTAAAGTCAATCGTATTAAAAGTTTTGGCATAGGAGTTCATTGTGGATAAATGCAATGACACATGTCCTGTGAGATGCTCGGCTCTGTGGCAGTGCCGCGGAGTGATTTGTCAATCTGTCAAAATGTTGTGACGTCATGAATCTTGTCAGTTGTCTCCTGTGTGATGACAGCGATCAGCCTTCCAGGACGGAGGTCATTTTTCAGGCTCCCTCTCTGTTTGAATTCAGCAGCAAACTTCTCCATCATGGTTTTAAGAAGGGAGCGGTCTCACCCGGTGTTGCCTTGTGTCCTTGAGGGCCTCCTTGGATGATAAGCCCTTCAGACCAAGGTAGATGACTGATAGTCCCTAATGTATTAAAAATAATCTGTTTTTAAACAAACTCTCGGAAATGTAGATGCTACTGAGATAAACAATGTGGGAAAAAAAAGAAAAAAGGAAAAAGTGAAAGCACTTGCACATGCAGAAACTTTATTTTTTGCCAAAAGTTTGTGGCACAGGGTGTGCGGTTGGACAGCGGCACGTAGAGGAGCTGTTGAGGCAGCAGGAGGTTAAGAGACTAAGAGACAGGGAGATAAGATGAAGTGGGAGGAAGTGGAAGGAAATGTTGGAGCCCAATGCGAAAGGCTATGTGAGAGGCTTTTGAATAGCTAGCTAGGCTGCACAGTCGAGTAGCTGGACAAGACACAGTCAGGACGGTGAGAAGAATGCCAAATACAAAGACGGATGCTCTGCTTTTTTTGTCCATCTTTCTCTTTCTTCTTTCCTCCCATGTCTGCGGTTCAGTCTATATTTCGGCGCGCTCATTCTATTCTCGTTCTTTATATTCCTCCTCGTCGCTGTGCATCTTTCATGCTGCCTTCCTCATGAATCCTCTCCTACATATTCAGTTCTTTATCTGAGCTTATTTTCCCTCTTTCTGCCGGTCTATCTTTTTGCTTCACTCTCCCACTGTGCAATAGCTGACACAGTACTCTTCCAGCTGAGTAGTTTACAGAAGGAGGGGTTTGTATGTGTATGTGTGTGTGTGAGTGTGTGTGTGTGTGTGTGTGTGTGTGTGTGTGTGTGTGTGCGCGCATCTGCATGTTGAGAGTGTATTTATTTGTGCCTACATATGTGGGTCTGTTTGCACATTGGGTAAGCAGTGACTGAACAGTCTTAGTTTTGTTTTCTTAGCACGTCCTGGTGGAGTGTGACAGTGAACAAAGTGTCAGTGTGTGAGGGTGGAATGAAAGGCAGCCCCGAGTGTCATTGCATGCCCCAGATCTGACATTTCGGAGCCCATAGCCGGGGACAGTGGCTAGCTTTTTGCATGATGTGAGGCTGAAACCAAACCCTGTAGCCGCAGGCCTCATGAAGAGCATAGGGAAGCCAATAGGGTTGGGAGAACAGTAGGTGGTCAGGATAGACTTAGCCTGTTGGCTGTGAGCGCTGTCTGGGCATCACATGGCAGACTGACTGGGCAAACAGACAGAGAGAGCCACAGACCACCACCCCCCGCCTGAGTGTAATCACTGCTGAGCCACTCCAAAAAGGAAAGAAAAAAAACATTTCAAGTTTATGATCAAAACATGTTGAATTCTTTGTAAACTGCCCATAGTTTTATTAAAAATAATATTGACAAAAAAACTTTAATAAAAACTCAAAATGTCCACAATCAACAATAGACAGATTTATTCCTTTTAGTTGATAAAGCCACAAAGTCCAAAGAAGTATTTGCTGTGTAGGTTGATTTCACTATTGTAAACATGACAATAAATTTAGCCTTTGAGATTCATTTCCTAATCTGAAAAGACTTGGCTCCTGTGTTTGCAATTTATACAGCAGATGGTCTGTATCCAGCAAGTATTTGTTTGAACTTTTTGAACAATAGTTATTACATAGAGGACTTTGAATGGCTTATTTTTGTCTGCTTATTTTTTTTTCTGTCACAAGATATCAACTCTTTATGACCCTTGTAGCAACAGAAGCAGCAGCAAACAAACAGCACTTAAGCTTTTGGGCTGTGCATTGATACCAGGGTAGTAATATATTGAATTACCTTCTATTACGTCTCTCCTCCTTAGCTTTGAGATAGCCATGATGATCACCCACGCAGCAGCTGCCTTTCCCTCCTTATTCCTCTCCTTATAGTGCATCTATATACATTAAGCTGCCATCTCTGCAGAGGTGAATTAAATCTCTGTACAATTCCACCACTTTCCTCTGCTCTTTCCTCCTGCAGCTCAGCTTCCAACGGTTGCTTAACACTTCTGCATCAGGGTTTGTGTCTGTGGGGGAAAAACACAGAGAGCCGTCAGCATTGTGATTGCTCCCAGAAATGTAAGGGGGTGCTCCTTTTGCACTGGTACAGAGAGACTGTGGTGTGATGATTAAGACAGCCAGATCTAGGAGGTGGGAGACCCATCAAGCCATTAGGGAGTATAGGAAAGTCTCAGAAATGAACCTTCTAGGTGTTATGGGTAAAGAAACAGACTGCACTTAAGCATACTTACAGCAGCAAACCCCTTGAGTGCACACGTGCACGTGTGAGTGAACATACACATACACAGCATAACACGCAAACAGACACAGACGCAAACACATGCACACATGTCAGCATGCTTCCGCACACACATTTACATAAACACTGACATTGTATGGATGCCCTGCTCATCTGCTGGCTCACTGAGTTCAGTGGGCAGCCAAACACATTCCCCCTTTCACAGATTCATTTGAGCAGCACAGAAACACGAAGGAAGAGAGTTGGAGAGAAGAAGCATAAGCAAAAGTCTGGAAGGCGGGATACAAGGTGGACAAAAACGAATCAATGATTTGACTACTCTGTTTGAAAAAAAAAAAAAGGGAAGCGCGTGGTGAGCGCAGAGACTCGGCCGACCTTCAGGTGCCCTGGCGCATTCCTTTCATGTGCAGAGACGATTACCGAGTGATTTTCAGTGGGAAAAATGAACTCACTGATGCATTGCACTAATTTCATTTAACATTTAAAGAAATGAGAAGAGCGGGTACCAGAGAGTTGCCAGGGGCGAGGTGGGGGAGGCAGGGAAGGGGGGCTTCTGGGAGGATAGAGAAGCTGGGGGAAAAAACATGGTGCAGTCAGCAGTTTGTGTTGAATGGGCTGAGAATGAGAGACAAGCCGGGGGCCATCAATTCATTACTCCACTCATTTTCAACTATTCCTTTACATCTCTCAACCCTTAGTCCATCAATTCTTCCATGGTCTCCCGTCCCTTGCTCAACATGGACATGATCCAGAGGAGTGTTTCCTGCACTTCATCGACATGGCAGACGACACGTGTGCTTGTGAGTGTTTAAGTTCAGAGGGCCGGAGCCAAGCGTCATGGAGCAGGTTCAGGAATTTTTCTTGCACCATCAGCACGGCTGTATTAGCTGTGGCAGAGATGCTTCTCAGCGATTTCTGCAACATAAAGAGTTAAGATGGCCATGCACCCGACTCCTACTAATCCTATTACTCGAGAGTGCTGCTCTTAGAGGGCTCCAACCTCACTTTTATTGGAAATCCTTTGCCGTTATAAAGCCTTTTAGCCCTTGGCTGTGCTATTGCTCTCATAAATCTAGTTCCTGGCCTTTGGGCAATTCCCTCATGTTTGTATTATTGCAATGTTACTTATGGACATTTGTATACTGACACAATCCAGCTCTCCTATAATTGTCATACCCCTTGAATCATTCACCTACATGTTTTTAGCTGAGGTCTGCTTTTTGTATATGTGTGTGTTTTTTTTTTTATTATTTGCCTTATAGTTCAAAAGATTCATTAATGCCATTCAGGCTGAAACAAGTAAAAGTCAGACAGAAAGAAGGTGCAAAAACAACCAGGGCTGGCTGTAATGCTTCTAATTTCCTCTTCAGCTGATCTCTAAATGTTTGTGCTTTGTCACTGCCACCATACCACAGAATAAATTTACTCTTTCACCTCCCTGTGCCTCCTCCTTTCCGCTCTCTAATTCATCTCATTTCCGCCTCGTGGTCGGTTCAGTCCCTGCCTCCTCTCAGTCCCTGCCTCCTCCAGCGTCAGGCCCGCGCTGCTGGCTGCTCCGTATTCTGGGGCCGTTGTGTCTCCGGTGGAGAGTGATTGTGCCGGTGGCAGGGAGGTCAATTGGAAGAAATTGCGTTGCAGCCACCGTGGAGCTGAGGCGAGAGGGAACAAACTGGATATTAGCCCAATCCATGTAGGCTGGCGTGTTTACACCATCTATCCACCCCCACCCCACTACCCCCCCCCCCCACACACACACACACACACACACACACACGCTGCCACCACCCTCAACACACACTTGCTCACTCACACATTTCTTCACTTTGGTCAGCAGTTGAATGGAGAAACTAAATCGAAGTGCAATATCAGACTTTTTATACATTTGTGTATATCCAAATTTACATGCGTGGTTTTACTTGATATGACAAACTATAGATTGCGATTTTAAGACGCATTTCTAAACTCTCCGCATTGTGACTTTCAGCATTTCCCAGCAGCCTTGTTAGCCAGGCCAGTATAGTAAAGCCACACAGCTCAAAGTTGCTGTATGTTGGCACTTAGCTCAGGATTAAAGTGTAAAAATTTTCTGCTTCTGGGGACAAAACTATTCTTGCCTGCTCACTTTGTTCTCTCCCTTGGTAAAAAACAATGTTTTTCAAAGGATGTTTGTCAGAACTCCGGTGTTGTTCATCTGATGTTTCCCGATGGGTTTAAGGATCACATGCCTTTCCAAAAGCAACTTATGAGACATAACCAGCTATCCACAGTGAAAACTGTCAATAGGCAGGTAAAGGTATTGAATGTCTTTATTTGTTTATGTTTGTGTGTACATGCAAAGGTACTTTATGGCCTGACATCTGTATTTTTGCTTGGATTTTAATTCACTCAGTGCCAAAGCAAGTTTGACTCTAGTACCACAGTATGAAAACAGTATGAGGTATTTAAGTTCTGATTGTGTACATGTATAAAATTCTTAGATTGCATCAATGCATTTAAGTTTATTGAAAAAAAGAGACTGGCCTTTTGTCAGGGAAACACACTAATTTTATACATTTGTCATCTTGGGAATAGTACCAAAAGTAACACCTATCATAGTTCTGACTGCCTCGCTAACCAAATACAAATCTATAAATATAAATTTCTATTGACTCTGGTGGGCAGTAAAAGTTTCTAAGGAACATATCTAAAATCTTTGGTACATGAAACTACCTACACTGGGGGTTATTGAGATATTCCAAAAACTCATTTTTTAGCTCTGCTGCTTTTGCCATTTTTAAGCATTTTTAGCATTTTTTTGGCTTTTTTTTTTTTTTTTTTTTTATGGACAACTTTGGCAAAGTCCGGCAGTAAACATTGAACAGTGCCCTTTGACTCTTCAGCATCTCAAAAACTTTTTAATCCCTTCTTGTGGTGCTTCCAAAACATTTTTTGAATGTTTGTCAGCCAAAACTAAATCCACACATGCCAAACACATCAGTTTAGTAATGTGCACAATGTAACCTGGTTCTGTATTCTGGGTCAAGCAGGAAGGTATGGATGAAAACATTTTAAAAAAAAAAGGTCATTTACCGCTTTAACAGAGTGATACTTGTACTTTTTCAATTCAAATGAGCTGGGAAATGCGTAGTTGACTCTCCCAAGGTAGTGCACCATGCGTACAAATGCGTGAGTCCCAGACTGTCTCTGCCAAGGAAAAGGAAGACGTGCCGCCACCCATCTGATCAGATAGTGCTATCTGTAAGCTTCATACACATACTAATGGAGGCTGGCATTGGCAATTTCCGGTTGAGACCTTTTGTTGTTGTGATGAGTAATTAACAATGGCCTACAAAGATGTTGGTGTGAATATTTAATAGTGACAAAGCGGGGGAGTGAGCAGGCAGTGTTAAAAGTACAACTCATGTATAATTTATATTCACTGACAGTGATTGGACTACTCCCCCCCTCCCTCTCCCTCCATATCCCAGGGTACACTGGGCTCTCCATGTATATAGGAGAATCCAGTGTGGAGTGGTGCTTCATATCTTGTTAGACGATGTATTCACTGTAATGAAGGGTTTTAATGTACTGTACAGCACACACTCAGGCTTTGGTTGTAACATACTCAGCAATGGTCTGTGGGATGGATTATTGAAGCACTGGCTTTAATTTAGATTCAATTACAGGGCTGGTGTAGTGGGATGAGATGTGACCTCTACTGTCTGTCCATGCTGTCTCTGTCTGAGACTTTACAGCCAAGCGAGACAGAGTAACACTGGTTCAGGCTTCACGACTGGAAGACTATATGTCAGAGCTGGACAGCATGTTTTTCCTTTGAGTATTTCCCAGGTGTTCATGCCCTCCCTGTACCTCTCCCAGTCTTATAGTCTCTCTCTCCCTCTCTACGACCCCTCCTTTTTCCATTACTTGGTCTGACTTGCTGTTTGCTGTGGCACTCTTATCTCCTTGCCCTCGCCATCTCAGCCTCTGTCATTCCGGGCTCGCCAATACAGCCCCTCATTTGTACAACTCTTCACCCCCTTCAGCACACTTCTCCACACCTGGTTTTTGAACAGACTCACACATTCATGCCCACACACCTTTAGATTATGTCCCTTCCCCATTCGCCCTTCCATTCTTTGCTCTAGAGAAATTGTCTGCAGACCAGTCCATCACTGGGCAGCATCGTCCAGGTTCAAGGATCAAGTTTTTCCTGATTGGTCTCCACCAGGCTTCTTACAGCGAGCAGTGTAAGCCGCATATACAGCAAGATGAATGGAGTGATTATAAAAGAACACATGGTTTGACATTTATTAGTTGCTTTTTAGTTCAGATATTTTTTCTCATTTCCTTTCTGCATTGGACTTAGGTTATTTTTTTAAACTGAAATTGATTACCTCGCTACTCAGCATCTCTCTTTCATTCACACACATATTCCCTCTCTCTCTCTTTTTCTTTTTGTCCCCAGCCAGTTGGAGGGAGTAAATAACTATTGATCTTGGCAAACTGGAGCTTGCTAGCTAACATGCTAGTGTGCAGTCTGCTGCCTTTCCAGTTGTTCTTGTTGTTGTGCAGCACTTGCTTTGTTCATGCATGTTAAACCTTACACAAAGTTTAATTTGCATTTTTTAGTAGTTAGTCTGGATATATTGATAATCCTTTGCTTGTGTAGCATGCTAACATCTGTTATTTGAATTCTCTATTGTGAAATAACAACCACAAATACAAACTTGACTTCCACAAATTATGACAGCCATAGTAGCTTGAAATATAGCAAAATAAAGCATTGAATGAGATGAATTTCCTGTTTACCAGACCATAAATGAGACAGCAATTAGCTGGCCGATGCTGGCATGACTGTAATTGCAGAGATGGGAATGGCAATGCAGCTACTGAGGCCATCATCATACTGAATGGTCATGGCATCATCTAAAGTAGGTTGAAAAATGAAGGAAGAGTGTTTTTCTTTTTCAAATCTTTGTTGTATCCTGTGCAAAGAACAGTAGGAAAAACATAGCCAGTGTTTTGTTCCATCTTGGTTGACATGCATCTAAAAAGGCAAGTTAACTGTAATGCTCTCAATCTGAAAATGACCGTAATGCACTGTAATTACAATGTGAAAAATAGTCTTCCAAAACTATTAAACAGCCCTGATCTTTTTTAGAGATCCTGACCTTCAACTGACATCATCGTGCAGAGAGAGAAAAAAAAAAAAAAAAATCATTCACTTAATTTACATCTGATAAGATTCTTCATTCCGACAAAATACAGATGTTTGTGCAGGCATTTTATGGCGAGTGTGCTGATGTGCTTAATGTGCTCATTAAATCAGTGATGGCGACACATGTGCTTCTGCTCGTTCTGTCCACATGAGGAACGGTCATAATTCAATCTGCAGCCTCCCTGGTTAGCAACATTTGCTAATGCCTGCACGAGACCTTGATTCAGCCTGACACTGCCCTGCTGGAGATACAAAGATACAATCTGTATGAAAACTGTGGTTGCCTTGAGGCTTTGAAGAGATGCTGAGGTATTGCACTCTCTGGCATGGAGTGTGTGTGTGCGTGCATGCGTGCATGTGTGTGTGTGTATGTGTGTGTGTTTGGGAGCGGATGTTTAAAGCAGGTCAGGACGTGGGCCATATTTGGCCTTCTTAGCATGCTGGGGGAATTTTGGAGGCTACAAAGATATCAATGTCTTCATTTGAGTTTTCATTCCATTTTTAATCAGGCAGTCCGGTGAGGTAAGAGAGCTAAAATAACAGTTATTAATAGAGACACACTGTCCACCAGGATCTGCATGTCCTACAGCAGGGAAAAAACAAAATAAAACAAAACCCCAAAAAACAACAGGAGGCAATTATGTTTTTTCCACACCTTTTTTTTTTCCTCTATTCCACCAGTCAAAACAAATTAACCTAAGGCTGGCAAATGCAAATGGCTGATGTTTTTATGCCCAGCTTGAAAGGGTGAGTCATCCTTGTTATAGTGTCATCCCTGTCACCTTTGCTTTGGCGCAGACACAAGACAAATCTGTGTGAGCGTGACCTGGCACTGGCCTCACTGACACACCAGTGATTGAGACAAGGAGACAATGGGATTAGCAGGTCACCCCTGTGCTCAGAGTTAGAGGAGAGAAATTGAGAAATCATTTTGCATCATTGGTAATTATGTCACAATTTAGTCACATGCATTTATTCTTTCTGGGAAGAAGTAAAAGCTTTGGTTCAACATTTCAAATAGACCGTAACCCCCTCTGTCCCTCTTGCTTCCCCTCTCTCTCTCTCTCTTCCGTTCCTCGCTTTGTTCAACAGATTCACCATAACAATGTAAACCAGACTAGTGGGGGCCAAGAATAAATTGAAGTCACACCTCAAGTATCCTGGATTCTTCCAAGTGACCTCGGGCCAAATTCCCTACAGACTATCAGCACCTCCACTGCTCTGTTCCCTGTCACAGCAGGGACCTAGAGAGTTTTCTGAAACCTCTCTGTTGTTTATAAGACCACAAAAAAATCTATGAAATGCTAACCAGAAGTGTTTGGTGAGGGGGATGCTGTGGCTCAGGAGGTGAGGAAGGTCGCCTACTGATCACATGTTTGGCGGTTAGATCCGGAGCCTCCCATCTGTCCACATGTTCAAGTGTCCTTTGGCAAGCCACTGAACCCTTGGTTGCTCCAGTTCTGAGCCAAGAACAAACCAGTGTGTTTATTATTGCCCGTCCCAAGCCTGAAGGGTTCTGTCAGGATGGGCAAGCCAAAGCCAAAGCCAAATGGAACATGCAGATCATAACAATCAGATTCCAAGTCAAAGGGACTTGGTCCAGGTTTGCCAGAGTGATCAGATCATTTGCTGTGGTAGACGATCCACTGTGGCGACCCCCAATCAGTGGTCATATTTGTTGTCTCTGACTGTTATGTTTGTGATCAAAGGGGTTCTCCATAGTTTTCTCTAGTCTGGTAAAAACTAAAGAATAATTTATGAGTTGGTGCTACAGTGAAGTTTGATAAGGTGTTTTTTATAGATTTTCACCGAAATCAATATTACAAAAATCATAATTTAACTTATTTTCCTTCACTTGAGGTAAGAAAGGTCCTCTAAAAGAAAGGACAGCTCAGAATATGCTTCAGGCAAGCTGAAGTG
>JAPZDZ010000002.1:18490029-18503004 GCA_029783805.1 Acanthurus tennentii
TTTATGGGATCTCTATACTCTGTGAGACTGTGCACACAGACATCATACTACAACTTCATTTGAATTGAATGACCTTTTAGAAATTAAACTAAAGAAAAGCCATTCTTCTAGATGACATATACAGACATGATCAGACCTATACTTTATGTGTTTCTGTTTAATTTCTTTATTTAGATGACGATACCCTTGAACTTAAAGTGATTCTCCCCTGTCAGATCCGTCCATTTGCAGCATTAGTTAGGGCTCACAGCACCTGTGTGTGCAGACTTATGTTTATGTGTGTGTGTATTTGCAATGCCCTTAGAAAGGGAGGTGGCTGCATGCAGGGTTTTTTTTTAATGAATAATTTACCATGAGGTTAAATTATTCATGTAAAATTATGCTAGTCTGAGTCATCCCTAATTAGCTGACCCCTCAGTCCACTAATTAACCCTCCATTAAGAGTTCATAGAGTGACCTGATCCCTCACCTCCACCAAAACTCAGCAGTATTCACAGTTGTTGAATTCTCCTGTTTGCTGTCAGTCTGCAGTTCTTAAGTCTTCTCTGGTTAATTTCTCCTCACTCATCTCCATCTTACCCCTTCTTTCACTTTGTTTATAAATTTCTCAAATGAAAAACAATTTGAACTTGAGCTAACACATCATAATGAAGCAGAAGCACTGCATCTCATTTTAATGGGATGATAAGTGGCTGCTGGATGTTAATTTTAGTTTCAGTCACATCATTATTATTAGTACAAATCTTTAACACTTTGTAATGAGCCATAATGTTCCTACATTTATATTGAAAACTTAATGGCAAACATTTGCAACAGCAGTTAGTTAGAGAAAGCAACAAACTAATCTTAAAATCATTAAGTAATAGTGGCAGTAGTCACATAATGAGAAAGGTTCATGAGCAAAACAACAGATTTGATGTGATGGAATGAATCAGAAAAGAGTAATGACCACTAGAAAAACATACTAAACTGGTGGCAAAGCCGATGGCAACATTTAACACAATGTAATGGAAAAAATTATGCAGAACCAATAGAGAAAGACTAATACTTTGCTGCAGAGTTGGGACCAATGTTGGATTAGTGACTCTCTCATTTTGGTCAAGATGATTCTCACTTTTGCATCATATTTGCATTTAAATGGGGTCACGCATTATGCAGACACATTACTGTAATTGACGCAAACGAAAACTACGGATATTTTGATTATGTTTTTATAGACCAAACACTCTACAACCCTGCAAAATACTAATTTTGTGGTCAGAGAAAACAAGTTGTGAACTCAGCATTGATATACCATGACCTTTGAAGTGGACTGCAAACTTGTTAACAAACTTTGCTTGTTTACACATCTCGCAGTTAGGGAGCAACTTAATCAGTCATTTAGACTTTTCTGGCCACCTGTCAAATGTAATTCACATACATTCACTTTTTTTTAGCTCTGTTTTTGGTTTCTACCAACTGGGAAATATCTCGCTCTGCAGCTGCTAAATGCCCCGCCATGTTCACCAGCTAGTGGCTAACTGTTTTGGTCTGTTGTTTGGTGATAAGGAAGAAGTAAACACTGGGTTTGTAAAGCTTTTTTTTTTTTTTTTGCTAAAAAAAACCAGCTGCCTGCTGCCGAAAAGGACACTGTTAGAACAATGACAGTGAACCAGAACAGTAAAGTTGTACACCAGATAGCTTAACTATGTGCTGAAAATCACTGTGAAGTTATAATCACTGACACTTTATTCCTACAGAATTGTAAAATGGAGCTGCTACAAACTTACTGACACTGCACGTCACAATATAGAGACAGTAAATTAAGCAATACCTATCCAAAATATGACCTTTTTTCATCAAACATTGATCCACTGTAGGCTTGAGAAACAGCGTTATATAAAATAGAAACTGTGTTAGCAGTAGATAACTGTGTTATGTGGTCGAAAAACTTGAAGGCTCAACTCAAGAGAATAGAGTAAACCACTGTTAGGTTAACTGAACCTTAACCAAGCCTGCAGAATCTGCCTTTATGCCACCTGAAAGAGAATTTTGTTAAATCCTAACAACAATAAAAAATGAAGATGCAGAGAGAATCAAAGCTTTTGCATCTAAATTTAAAGATCTCAGAAGAGTCAGCTTCACGTCTGATGAATTCAGTCTCAGGTCTTTGATACCTGATCCTCACATATGATCAAACCTGAAAGTGCACTGAAGCACTGCACACCTACAAGCCTAACAATGTTCACTCATTTTAACTTTATAGAGAGGCATGTGGCTATGTGGCTAAATTATTTGTACACACATAAATAAATTAAATAGACGTCCCTGGCCTCCAGTGAATTTAGTCTGAACACCACCTGCCACCTCAGCTGCTTGAAAACCACAGAAGACTTGCAGCTATTTTGCCTAAAGGTATGCAATTATCAAAAGATGTCAAATAATAACTAACCACCAACCCGTGCCTCAAAAGCTAAAGGTATCCACACATAATGCAAATTTGTTTGTCTTGCAACATATTGAGTATGTAATACATAGTGATTATTGTCAGAGTTTTCATTAATTACTTTTCAGTGAAATATCTAACTTTATGGATGTGATTTTGCACCGTGTACTTTATCGCTTATCGCCTCAGGATCTTTGTGTACCTTTTCCAGTCTTTTCTTCCTACTGAATTTGAAGAAAGCCTTCACAGTGTGGCATCTGTGGGTAATAGCTTTCACCCAAAAAACTAAATGTAGCTTAACAACAGCATCTGAATGAGTTGAGAACAGAGAGAAGGAGTGTAGTTTAAGATTACTGTGCATGAACACTGTTTACCAGAGCTGCTCGATATGTGACAGACGGGTGAGCGGCCCATAAACAAAAAGATGGTTAAAATAGTATCTACTTTAAGGCAAGGAATGCTTACTCACACAGTGAGGTGTTGATTTGGAACATTTTTCCTGTAAATGTTGAGCTTTTTCAAAAAAAAATTATGCTGTTCTGTTGGTTGCAGTATGAACCGTATAATTTCAAAGCAAGACACATAAATGTTGAGGCAACATATTTTTCAGCAAATGAACAGTTTTCAGTAAATTTCTTTTTAGTTAAACTAAGTCTGCAAACTTCATTTGAAGATGTTGACACACTCTTTTGATTCTCAATACGAGAAACAGACATGCATTGCCATGTAGTTGCCTCTTCAGTAAAGGCAATAAACTAGAAGCAAAGAGCAGAGACAAGACTGTTATTTTAGACACTGAAACCATGTTATTTGCTGGTCTACAAAAAGTCTGACACATGACAGTTGACTATTTCTGATGCTTATTGTGGTTTGCTTTGTCTGTGGTAAAACTAATGACTCATTAACCCAATGAACTGCAGCTGTAGTGTGCAGTGTTACATTTTGTCACAATGTAGATTTGAATAGGATAACTATTGACAGCTAGGTCAGAGGTTGGGGTTAGCATTAGCGTTGGGGTCTGTTTAATGAAATGGTAACTGCCTTAAAAAGTCATACTGTCCTATATCTGATGAGTCAGTTTCTGAACAAGAAATGTTCTTAGGCAATGGAGGAAAATAGTTTCCCAATGCAGAACTTGGCTACAATGTGAAATTCATACAGGTAGAGTGTTTCCTCACGGAGTTAAAAGTGTTGCCTCTGGAGAAAGCAAGCACATGTTGACCTGTTGATCCTTCAGTCAAAATGCGAAGCCAAAGTAAAGTGGCTTTCATTAAGAAACCAGCCTGTTGTGGATCTTGAAAAATATATGTGCTTGTCAAGGCTGAAGTTTGTAGTCATGGGCTGACTTCATGCTTCAACACAAATTGTGGTTGTCAAATTGCGATTGAAATTAAACATTGTGGGCAAAAAAAACAGGATACTTACTTTGACCCAAGGTCTTGTTGTTTAATATTTTCAGATGAGGTGGAATATTTGAACTCTCATATTTTTATTTACCTTGTGAGGAACACAGGTTGTATTATTTTGGTAAAACTCTGTGGTTTCCTTGTATTTGGACATTTTTAAAAGATCACAGTCCTTGATTCATATTGCTACATTGTATTCTGTTGTATTCTTCATTGTATTTTTTTCTACATAATCTGGTCAATGAACCTTGGGTTGTTTCACTAAGCAGTGTAAAAGGTTTTTATAATCAAAAATACTGCTTTTACATTAAAAAAAAGCATCCATCAGGATAAAATGCTTTTGGGACGTGTCCAGTTTTTATGCACAATCAATTTTCATGAAATCTATTAGTAATGGGGGATAAAGGTATGGTTTGTGATCCTGGTGCTCCCGGCTTTCCTTTTAATTTGCATACAGAGATGTCAGTGGTAGAGCAATAAACTAGTCTTTGTCACAATAAATCTCCATTCCCTTCAAAATAAAGAGATCTGAGTGGCGTGGCTGGTTGCAGTGTGACAGGCTGTGACAAAGATAGTCTTGCTGCCATGCTAAATAAAGTTTCTTCAGTTTCCTTGTTTATTGATCGGTACTTTTATCTGCTCCCGTCATCTGTCTGGGGTTTCTGTCAAACTGTACAATCGCAATATCGCACCCGCTGTGTCACCCCAGTTTTCACAGTTTACAGTTACACCATCAAAGCCAAGTTCAGTTTACTTTTTCTTTTCAGACATCAGAACATGTTAAATTCAGCAAAGATGGAAAATTCCAACCATCGTGTTGTGACCAGCATCCTATGGGATATTTTTTTTAAATGAGCAATAAGCAATGTTTGGCAATGTCACTGTGCATTAAATGTTTTAATATCTTTTTACTGCTTTATGAATCCATTGCAGTTTGTTCTTCTACAGCACTTTGGTCCAAAGTGGTTGTTTTAAAGTGCTTCATAAATGAAATTGGATTGAATTGAATTGGATTCTTAGTTGAAATTAACAAACTCTATCGGGACAAGATGATGAGGACATATGATGATACCCGCACTTAGTTGATTTTAGTGTTTTTATTATTAGTTTTCCTTTATAACTTCTAAGTCTGCAAGAATCTCCCCATACAAATACATTTACTCTCAGTATTGCATCTCAGTATAAGCATATTCTTCTCACTCTGCTGCAAAACCAGCTGTAGTCACACACACAGATATTTTGCATAGTAAACATTTTCCTCTGAATTCAAGCCTCTCTTTCATATCCACTGATTCCATCCTCAGGTTTCTACGCAGTGGTCCCAATAAACTCCAGGGTGTTTTTTATGGATTAGCCACAGATTGAGCTCTGCTTGCTTTAAGCTAACAGAAGTATGTCTTGTCGTGTTAGAATGCAACCGAGCTCATCCCCATCTAGTTCCTCATTCTGCAGGCGTCTGTCTAAATGTATGTTCATGCCTACATATGAGACTCGGTGTATATTTGTTGCATTTTCACCCCTGTCACTCATTCTCCCATAGTGGAGTAAAAGCACAAAAGCCTTTGTCCCAGACCGACACTAAGTGTCAGATCCCTTGTCTCCTTGCCGCTGTGGAGAAAAATGGAGCAAGCTCACAAGTCTCCACAAACAGAATAATTAATTTTCTATCAAAGGAGATCACACCATCAAGGTTTAAGAGAGGTGAGCTCTGGAGGGAGCATGCGTTAATGTCGTTTATGACTTTACAAATTATGCATTATAGGCAAGAGCAGAATGGAGACTTGAAACATAATTGCATTGATTCCTGGCTGATGGCTACAAATAATGACATTTCTCTTGATCCAGGGGAAGAACAGGATGGGTTGTGAGGCCCAAGGGCACGCACGCTGGCTCCGACATGCGCTTAGACTCGAGCTCATGATGCCTTTTAAAAACATTATATCACACAGACGCGCACACATACACACACTAATGCATTTGTCTACATACACTATTCAGGTCATCATCTTCTCACATCCAGCCCTGATGCAGACTAAAAAAAAAAAAAAAAAAAAACCACACACACATACACAGAGGCATGCATGCAGACCACAGACACACAAATCTACGTGGACACACACAGACCCACACACAAAGACTTACTGCTTTATCTCATCCTGGCTCTTAGTTTCCCCTGGAGGGTTCAGTTTAGATGAAATGTCAGTTTTAATGGAAATGGGAATGGAATAAGAAAAAGCATGTTTTCTTGTATTCCATTCCAGTGAAGAGGGAGAAGGTGGTCTTGCTAGATGGCACAACTCAGGCGTTTAGTGGTTCATATGGTGTGTGTGTGTGTGTGTGTTTGTGTGGGGGGCTTTAAATTTCGCCCAAAGCAAAAGACATTACTTTTATAGCTGTCATTTTGGAGTGAAGAGTGAAGTTGGACTGTTTTTCAAAGGTGCACTACATTATGTGGAAACGGTGAGAGGTTAAAGTGTAGCAGGGATCCAGCACACACATATACTAAAGAGTTGTCTCTGGCAGACCAATCCACTCGCACAGGCCGTCCTCTTTTCAATTTCAAACCGTGGTCCCGTATCTTTTCTCTTGCATAGGCTGCGAAGACAGTGGCGCTTGAAAGTGAAAGATCGAGAAAAGAGAGGATGTCACCGGACAGGTGTGTCAGTCTCCATAGATACTATTGAGGTCTTGTCACAGAGATAGAGGCTGTCATCTCTCACCCTTCTGAAAACTTGATAAGGGGGGTGGGGGTAGATCTTCTCTGTACACCCATTATCACCGCACACATATCTCTGCTTCCTCTTTGGACGACTGCCGTATCGCTGCATCTTCAGAGACACGTTTCTCTATGAGAGAGGGGCCGAACCTTATCGTTTCATCACTCATCATCACAGCTTCAAAGAACCAATCACATGCTGAGGACAGAAGGGGATGCACTTTATGAGGAGACACACATGCCACCAGTGCACCTTATGTGAATGTTCACCCTCAACCAGCCTCTTTCTATCTTACTGCATCTTAAAATGTCTTGTTTCTTTTATTAATTTCTGTTTTTTCTATTTCCTTTTACGCTCAACAACTTCTTTTTACCTTCCTCCTCCATTTCTCTCCTTTTCTTTCCTCATTTTCATGAACCAAAGCGAGTATTGTGTGTCATTTCAAGTGGCAGATGTGTGTGTATGACTTGGTAACACCAACTCGCCCCTCTGTCTCTGCTCCATTAACTCCCTTTTCTAGTCTTTAGCTTTGTTTGGATTGGTGTCGTGCCCCTAATCCCCACACTGCGGGAAACTGACCCCCTTCTCTTCCCCACCAATTCCCCTCTGCTCCGCTATGCTATGCTCTTTTTTTCTGGTTCTTTTGAACCCACGTGTCTGAATCTATCACCCTCTCTTTTTGCTGCATTTATTTTGATTGCAATGTTTAATGCACTCATGCAACACTGCAAAAAATGTTCAATTTAATTTTTTTTCTTTGAAAAAGATTAGAAATTCACAAGGATGATTTTGCTTAGTGTAAATAGAAACCCTTCTTATTTTGAGATTTGTATTTTTTTTAATCAGGTGTTTTAATTTGTTTTTGATTCGATGGTATTTGCCTTGGGATATTTACACTTGTTTTGTAGGAGAAAAATCTGAAATCAAGTGAAACAGCATTGAAAACAGGTGGAATTATCACAGCCCATTTGGCAGGAATGTTTCGCTCCTCTTAATTAAAATAGGATTTACGACAGATTTAAAAATGTATGTGAGACTAAATGAGTTGTTACGGTGGACGTTTTTTTTTTTTTTCGCAGCGCGTTCCCTCTTTCTCCTCACTTCCTCTCTTCATCTTTCCGCTCCACTAACCACTTTCATTCACAGCGTTACTCCCTGCTCTTATCTGACAGTATCTGCTGAGGAGGGTGAAAGTTGGAGACAGGGACAGAGACCCTTCAATCCCTTTGTCCACTCTGCTCTCCCCTTTATTTTATTTTGTTTCCTTCGTTTTTTGTCCCCACAGATTGGTAATTTATCACCGCTATCGTGCTTTCAATCAAAAATAGGCACAAACATGGCACACTACAACACAATACTGAGCCTTGTTAAAGATATAACACCCCCTACATCTGTCCTTCAACCCGGAGATACAGTGGTTGGTATGTTTGGCCTCTTTCTGCTGCCTCATCACCCTCTCTGTCTTTCTTTAAAATCATCTCTCTTTCAGTCTCCTCCTTTGACTCTTTCTTTGTCAGTCTTTGCCTCCTTCACTAGCTGTCTCTCTCTGTTCCTTTCTCACTTTGTCTGTCTTTCTTTCCTCACCACTTTTTTTAAACAGGAATGAGCAGGAATCCCCAGTTAGCCGGTCAGCTTGTCCCAAGGTTCTGTGTTCAGTACCAGGACAAACACAGCTCAAGGTGACTGTATGTAGAGCACTCCTCATGAGATGGGAAACACCTGCTAGGACACACTCACAAACTCACACACACACGTACACATCAACACAATATCAACTGTCCTCCATCAAAAATAGCAAACATCTATAGTGAAATGTTGAAATGTCATCGTAGGCAAACCCTGTAGGTGCCTTTATTTGTTTTATTTAAGTGTTAATTCAAATGGACGGGTCACATGTGTTTAACCCGGCCTTTTTTCTGGGTTTTCCAGATCTCGGGCTCTGGTCCTGATCTCATATACCTTGTTAAGGTCAATATGGGCTATGATAACCAGTTTATGCGACATTGATTTGCTATTGAGCCTGATTGTTTCCAGACGGCGCCCAGCAGGTGGCCTTGAGGCATAATCAATTTATAAGCAACTTTAATCGACAAGGACCTTTGCAATAAAGACAGACAGTGTGTCCTCAGGTAATCCAATAGAGCCAGCCTCTGACACACACCGTCTGTGTGTGTGCTTGTGTTTAATGCTAACATTTTGTGTGTATGTCCCTGTACTTCTTGTGTGTCTCTGTTATGTTTTTTCTTCCCTTTTAAATTGTCTCAGATAGACACATTGAGTAAAATGGGCACACATAGTTCCCGGGAAAAAAAAACAACATTAATAGCATTCAAGCGAGAGCGCTGATGAGCCTCTTCGCCACTATCTCTCCTTTTATTTTTTCCACTCTTCATTCCCTCTCTCCACCTCCACGTTCACCCTCCATATCTTGTTGTGTAGGTGAAGATGAGTTATAGTGGTCGCAGCGATGCTGCTGATAGATGAAGGTGAACTCAGGTCTGGCGTCCACCAGGAGACTTTAGAGGACACAGCGGCTGCCATCCATCCTCCAAGCCACCTACATACCCCTAAAATTTCACTGCACACCCTGTGGTGCAAACTGGAATTTCTGCTGTGGACGGTGTAGCGTTTTTGTCCTGGTACAAGACAGAGAAGTTACCGAAAAACAGGCACAAGATAGACCATCAGGGTTATGAACCACAGGTTTACTTTGCAGTGTGTGCTATCTAAGGTATCATTTCCATGCTCCATGCATTGAAAAATATTTACAAGTAACATAACATGCTTTTCAACTTCCCCTGTGGTCACACATAGTTTATTCCTCCATTCAGCTCCAGTCACTGGTTGCTCTAATGAACCCAGCGACTGTTAACTCAACATATCCCAGTTTGAGTGTCCGGGCAGTTCATCTTGTCATGGTTTAAAGGACACTCCTTCTGCTAGTATTATCAGTATCCTACTTCAGCGCCACACATGCCCCTTTATCAGCCACACGATAGCAGGGACGGTGAGCAGGGCCCTCTGGGAGAGCCGAGAGTCCTACTTCCTTATCCTGCGCGCCCAGGTGTGGCCCTCCACCACATCCGCTATCGCCAGGAAATTACACGCACCTTAAGCCCATTACCACTTCAAAAGGAGGAGACACATGGAAGTGGAGTGGAGTCTTCCCATTAGTGCCCCGCAGCATGCAGTTGTGCCGCACCTATTCGCCCCCCTCTCAAGAAATAATTAATAATGGCGTATTCATTAGTCTGGAAACAAACAGTATATAGGTCATCCAGGGGTCTGTTAGTATAGGCGAAGAAAGGTGCTGCATGTAAATGTCAATATGTCTTATAGCATTCACTGTATTGAGCTGTAAATCCATGGCAAGAGAACAGGTAAAATCCCTCTCGGGATTTATTGCTTTCCTTGCAAAAAGCTACAGATTAGAATTACTTATTGCTGTGCATGTTGCCATATTTGACTCACGAGTAAACTCCATTTTTTCCTTTCACCTGCAGTTTGGATGGCACACCAGAAATCCTGATGATTATACCCTTGCCTGTAACTAGATATTTTACCACTGGCTGACATGCGGTGCAGTTCAGTATAAAGATGAATATCCATCAGGGGGAGAAACGTTCCCATGTAAATGACTGAATGTGTGAAATGAGAAAATGGCGGCGGGCATGGAGAGGGAGTTTGAGGCTCAGGGGGAGAAAGTTATCACTGCTGTCAGCAGAGTTGATCTGCGTGTCATCATGGCTGCTACGTTAGTTTAGAATCCATCACTGCAGAGGAAATGTTCTGTCGCGGTCACTATGGAAACAGAATCAGGAAGTACAGACAGTGCTGCCCCAAAGTAGACAGACTAGAGGTGAGCACACACATAAAATTGAAATTTCTTCCAAGTGAAGAAAGGAAATAGAAAAAGAGATGGGGAGATATGCTTCGTTGGACAAGCAATGCGATGCTTGAATGAAATGATTAAATTGTAACTGGCAGCTGAAGTGTGTGCGTGTGTGTTTGTAGGAGCACATATGCTTCCATGTGCGAGTGTTTATATTTTTTGTGTGAGTCAGTGCAGAGGAGATGAAAGCATCCTTGGGTGTCATGAAACATTAAGGTCTTGTACTAATCTGGCTCTCATCTCGCTCTGTGTCTCTGTTAAACTGACTTCCCCCTGGAAGAGCCCTAATGCAGCACACATGCTCAAACCACTGCATATTTTCAATGGGGAAACTTGGCCCGGTGTTTGCATAAGAACCACTCCGACAAAGGTGACACACTTGGCTTGTCATCATCAGGCAGTAAAAATGAAATTATGAATCCCTGACATGTAGGAAGGATCAGACATATGGCTCTGGTTCCAGCAGAAGCTGTAAAACATCTTCCCAAGTCCTCAGCTAACCCCATCAAACACAGAACAAGAAACATAAACCCAAACTTGGGAAAGTGAACATTCTAGTTCAGTCTGTAAAAAAACATCCTATTTCCAGTGATTTTTGTCCATCAGCACCACCATCTTTTTTGATTGTTTAATGCCTGTTAAAGCAAAAGATGGCACTCAGGCTACTGCTTCTTTCACCTTCTGCTATTTGCTGATGGACTGGACTGTGCTGTGCCATAACTGCAATATTTTTCATAAGCAATGACAGCGACAAAAACCTGCCTCTGCACAGGTCAGGCGCTCTCACTCTAAATGATTGGCTTTTGATCAAACTCCAGATAAAGTTGATTCCTGCGGGACAGCCAAATGACTTAAAACTTTGGGAGGAAGGTGAAAGATGTTTTGGTGGAAAAGCAAAATGTTTGCAACAGTCAATAAATAAATAAATATTCTGGCAGGTAGAGTTAACCCTGTGTGTGATGTGTTTGGTTTTGTTAAGAAAAAAAAAAGACAGTGATAATAATTTCAACTTTAAATTGGTATACCATGAGCTTGCACAGGTAAGAAAATAAACCAGTTTAGACACCAGAGTTTTGCTTGATTTAAATGTTTAACATGCAAGAAAAACCTTAGGCTCAACTGCTTCTTGTATCTTGTAACTTCTCAGTCATTAAATCTTTTAAGTTTCAAATCTTAAATTTAGGGTTATCAAGCGTTCACTGTGTTTTGCATTATACATGACAATGTGGCCTGACTTCCCTGGGCTAACGCAGCCCGTCCTGTCGGTGTTGTGTTGGTTGTTAATTCACCGTCTGGTCAAAGTCTGATACTTTGTGCAACCAGCTCACTTTGACCCGGCAAACTCTCTCTGGACATTCCCTTAGAAAAATATCTAGTCAGTGCACAGTGCAGCGAGCCAGCTGACTCTTTGATGTGGAGGTTCATTTTAAAAGTTGTGTGTACACAGTTTGTGGTGGTGTGTGAGACAGATTCTGTTTTCTCAGTCTCATTTTGTTTTCAAAAGGTCTCGCCTTGAGCGTCTTCCTTGTGGCATGTTCAAATCAACCTGAACCCAGAAATCTTTCTCAACATGTTAGACTCCTGGTGGCTAATGAGTCACAGCCTCCGCACCTCCCCCTCCCCGCACTCCAAGTGTGACGTCAGTCATTCACCTAAAATAAACTGCTAAAACTTTCTCTGAACAGCAGGGATTGCATGCTTCAGGACTCAGCATGGCTTGCGCTCTCTCTCTCAGGGGTAAAGGCTCAGATTTCCAATTTCTTGGACTCACTGAGTGTTGGCAGTGGACATTGCACATCCGTACTCTTGTTTTTTCCTCAAGTAATTTATGAGTTGTCCAAGAATGTGTTAGGGTTTGAGTCCCACTGAGTCAGCATTTATGCTCAATTAGATTAGATATGCTCTTCAAACAAGGATATTGTTCATCTCAGTGTGGAGACAGACAGCTGGCTCTGATTTACCACCAGATTTTTGAATGTGGTCCCTGACGCCAGATTTAACAAATGATATAAACTTTTGTTCCACAAACACCGTCAGCGATAAAGGAGAATATCAGTCGCTTTGATTGCAAAACAGAATTTCTGGCAAAAGAACTAACATCACGTTAATTTAGGCAAAAGAAGCAGAAAGGACAGACAACAAATCTGGTCACAGAGTGATGCGTGGAGACAGGACTGTCAGCATTCATTCATTTGTTCACTTGCATCAGCACTTAGCAAAGAAAAGAGACCATATGTTGATTTTTTTTTTTCTTTCTTGGATTTGTTTTGTAAGGATTCACTAACAAGACAGCGTGTTTCCATGCTTCATAGACACAGGCAGGTCTGTCATAAGCTGAAAAACAAACAACCCAAAAAAAAAGAAGTAACAGTGCTTTTGTGTCTCATCAGCAGCACACTGAATGAACTGAATGAAGTACAGCGAAAGCACATTTAAACATTTAGAATCAAAATACATATCTAGTGACCTCAAATGATTAGAAGTATATTATCTCCTGCCATATGTGTCTCCTCATTAATCAGAAGTGTTTGACTT
>JAPZDZ010000002.1:18503104-18514615 GCA_029783805.1 Acanthurus tennentii
TCTAGTGACCTCAAATGATTAGAAGTATATTATCTCCTGCCATATGTGTCTCCTCATTAATCAGAAGTGTTTGACTTTAGCGTTTTGACCCTGAACATTCATATAGTATTATATCTCTTGGCACACGATACCACAGCAGAATGTAAAGAGATGAGCTGTTTTTGTATTCTGACCAATTTAGAGTATTTGCTCTGGAAGTGCTGTGCTAAATGTGCAGCTACAACTGCTCTCAGTACTCGTATGAAATCTACAGTCAGTGGGTATTAATAACCCATCAGTGGGTGCCATTCAAAGAAGGAACACGTCAAAGGCACCTCCTAAGAACGCTGAAAACAGTTAATCGGCTGATCTCTGTATACTCTTTCTTTAGGTGTTAGCCAGTCACCCAGGTCTGGCATTATCAGTAAGGACCACTATTGTTTGCAGCCATAGTATCGCAGCACTGCAACACCTTATGTTCCACTCAAATCACAAAAACCTGGAGTCCTTTTTTTTTTTTTCGTTTAATGGAACTGCCTCTCTATTCCTCAACAAAGCGAGGCATCAGCATCTTTCAGCTGGTCTGCGGGGCTCATTTAAAGGGCCTGGGGCACAAAATGCTTTATCTCTCCACAGGCTATGCTTCCTGCTGATAATTATCCTACAGGCTTTTGCACGACAATCCAACATGTTCTGCTCAACAGAGAGTCGCCTGTGGATTCTCCATGATTCTTGTGTCTTTGGGGGATTATGTGGGGGTGTTTCAATATCTGCCTGCAGGAGTTGCTTGTGTGTGGAGGATGCGTTTAAAAAGGGCCGTAGACAAGAGCAGATGAGATTAACCACATTTACAACGGCATTTTTCTCTACATTTCCTCGAGAAAAATAGATTATCGTTAGATGTAAGTGCATGTGTCTTTCACCATATCAGCTTTGTTTGAGTGTTTATAATAGAGAGGCAGGTAAGTCGATTGAAGTAACACAATGTGCTGATGTTTGCGTGTTTTTATCTGGCAGTGGATTCAGTCTATTGAGGAGCTGATGAGATGATCTTGCTTTGTTATCTCATGCTAATTTTCTGTGTAATTTGTTGTTTCTGGCAGACGTTCTGTTTCTCACTTTGGGTGTTTTGGCAGAGAATCTCCTCATCATTGGGCAACCGTTTCTTGCTTTATTTCCCCATCAAAAAAAAGTAAACTCATGTTATTTTTGTCTTCACTTCTGTGGCTGGAGATGCCAACTACCGCATTCAACACCAAACCATCATTCTTACGAAATTCAGTCTTGAATCTTGTGTTTTACTTCGTCATCGTGTCTCTCTGTGTGTGATTTTCGATAGTTGGATCTATAGCAGGTCTTGTGGGGCTCTAACTCCCCATATAGACATTTAAGTCCTGAATGTCATTAACTCTGCACCAGCACACTCTTCACCTCTTTAGTGGCAGATCTTTAATAAAGAGCGAGCCCCCCGGAGTGTTAGTTATGTTTCAGAGAGGAGAGATTGGAGGTTTGAGGGTGTTGTAACAAACAGTCGTCTCTCCTCCTCCTCTCAGTGGGAGCTAAGCAGTGTGATGGATTAGGCATGAGGAGTGTCCGCTGTTTTAATGGCAGGTCCAAGGCAGCCTGAGGAGATGGTTTTAATCATATTTGCCTCCTCATTACCCTCCCGTCTGCTGCCTTAGTGCAGCACTGGGATATCAGTGGCGGCGAACCCCCCGCCTCCCCCCCCATCATACAAGAACAACATGGCGCCAAATCCTATACACCATAAATGCTCCTTATAAACTAGTGCCATTTTAGGAAGCTTTACTTTGTTTACAGACGATGATGATGAGAAAAAGCAGCCACACTGATAAAAGCTGTGCTGAACTCCCTAGATAAATTTATCTAGAAATAGTGTTAAAATTGTGCCAAATTTTGTTCAAGTGTTTATAACTACATCCGCGAGATCCCCCTTGTTAGTGATGTTGTAAAACTTGATATTTTGTTTTTTGAAGGAAACAGAAAGGGGAAGGTTTTTTCTTTTAAACAACTCAAAGAAAGTCTTTTGTTATTACATTACCGCAAGAATTTGTGATTCATAATTAGTTTTGAGGAGCGGTGGCTTTTCCATAATAAGCAGAGTGGTGTCCTTGATGGCAGTGTATTGGGGATAGACAGCTGGTCCTTATCTCCAAAGAGACCTGCTAGAAGTCTGCTGTGTGACAGTGATGCCTATCATTCATTTAGCTGCGACCTCGTCCTCCTTCACTATCAACAAACGCAGTCTCACAGCATCGGATTTTTAAATGAGAAAAGGGACTAAATTATTTACACAACAAGAGAAGTTCTGCTTCAGTGAAAGTTTGTCTCTGTCTGTCCTCCTATATTACTTTAGATACTTCAGTGGCACTAGAAGACCTTTAGCTGCTCCTATTTTTCTTTTCTTTTCTTTTTTTTTGGTCAGTTTGTTTACAATTGATTATTGCTCCTCAGTACCTGGATGAGTTTTTGTTACGAGGACTGATCAAAGAGTTTGCTGTGTTTCTGTGTTGAGATATTGGGGACAGAGTGATTCGGCTTCAGCACCACATCCGAATAAAACAAATAGTTCAATATTGAGAAAACCGGTGGCAATTATAGGTCTCTCTCCTTTCTGTCACATCTCAGTTATTAACTTGGGCTTCTTGTATCTCCCCTAAAAATTTGTTCTGTTTCTCCGTTATCTCGTCTTTCTGTATTTCCTTGGAGTGCATCCTTCTTTCAGACCCCTCCGTCATTTTTCTGTGGTCTTTCTCTCTGTATTGAAACGTCTCCCCGCTTGCTGCCGTGAGCTGTGTGAGGGGGCTAATTGCATTTCCAGCAACCTTGTTAATGACAATGTTGTAATGGCTTTCAGCTATTATTGAATTGACTTTCAACATTGCCATTTTAGTTTACACAACTGCCATTTGCTTAAAAGCTTTGCCTCTGTACTTGTGGACAAGCTGGCATGGTTTAATATGTGCATGTGATAACAGGTTTAATGCTGTGAATAAAATGAGTTTCCAGAAGACTCCATGGGGGCAGATTTTTCAAGTGTGTTTTGGCGTCGGTGCAGTGAATATAATTTTATGAAGTGTGCAGGTGTCACTGTTGTTTGTCAATAGTTATTGGACTTGAGGGGGATGAAAACCTAAAGGTAACAGAGGTCTATTAGAAGAGGTTTGTGTTTATTTAACAGCTTACGTTAGCTTTCCATATGTTGTTCATAACAGCAGATGTTTCATAGATATCACGTAATGTTTTTTTACCCCACCGTCACTATTCTCTTGTGCATCACACTCTGTCCTACTAAGATACAATTGCACATAGTTTCATCTTTTATGACTGCATGTTTCTCTTATTATACACAAATATAAACTCAAAAAACTGTGTAATAAAATGCAAGAGCAAGGTTCAATGAAAAAGGAACTTGGAAAAAAGCTCAAGGCAAACGGATATAATGACCACTTTTATCACTCTGTCTCCTCTAAGACAAGCTGAGATCATACCAAGAGACGCAATACATGTTTTCACCTCTCTTCTGTGCTGTTTCTTGGTTCCCTTGACCTTCAGTAATTCAGGAAAAAAGATACTGCCAATAGATGATATGAGCAACTCAATGTATATCCTCATTTTACCTTTTTACTTGGATTCAGAAATGATTTTTTAGTGTTAAATGTATCCAAGCCAAAATGTTTATGCATTTTTGGATGCAGAAACATTTGTTAGTTTGTCTCTCTGTGTGTTTTTGTGAGGGTGTACTGTTCCTCATGGTGTTGTGCCTGGGTGTGTGTGTGTGTGTGTGATTGACAGTGGTGCCTGTTGGGTGTGACAGTGTGACAGAGTGTGCCGATCCCCCGGCTGGCCCTGCATCCCCTCATTTCCCCCCACTTCACTTCTTTCATCTTCAGCTCTGTATTTATCTTACGATTCATTCCACTTGGCAAATATGTCTTGGTTGTCTTAACTTCCTGTCTTTTTGTTGTCCTCAAAGTGTGTTATCGCTATTAGCCATCTAAGTCTAATCCTTCTCCCTCAATCCTTGTCACCATGGGAGTGCTACAGTTTTCCCTGCAGAGGACAGCAGAGAGAGCAGATAGTCTTCAGAGAGCAGCTGTGCAAGGACGCTTTTACCCTCTTCAACCTTGCATACTGGTTTTGTACCTGAGTGAAGATGGATAGAAAGAATAAGAGACAGAGACATTTGATTGTCTAAGCCAAACAAAAAAACAACAACAACAGGAGGTACATCAGTTTTCCAGGATCACGAAAGCATCTGAGGTTCAGCAGGACTTGATCTGCTCTTGTTGAGCTGTTGTCTGCTTGGCTTTTTTCTTTCCAACTGGCTAACCATTCTTTCCACATGCTGGACGATTTAAGGCTTCACTGATAAGATGATGGGCCTCAGGTGTGTCCAGGTCCAAAGCCGGATTTATTCTTCCACATCAGGGTGTTGCAGAGACTCCTAGAGGTACACTCAGATCAGACGTACATCTGCAAAACGAAGAAACAACATACACACAATGATGCCACAGAGATAGCATATGAAGAAAAGTTTAGTAATTGCTTTTTTTGTATGTTTTATGATCTAGTAAGGTCATTTGTAGTTTGACCGTAAACATAATTACTTTTGGAATTTGATGTACCTGATCCCCATCTGAGTCTTTTCAATGCTAAGTACTCCAATGTTTGCTGAAATCAGCACACTCAAGATACAACATGAAAATTAGATTAGAAACTTTATTATTATTTTTTTTTAATCAGTATTTATTAAGTTTGTGCCAAAACTGCTCAGTATACTCGGTAAAAAAGAAAATTATATGTAACATCAGAGGATATGTATGGTGGATTGTGTATGCACACTGCAATATCTCATGTTTCACAAATCATTAAATACAAATACTCAAGGTCCTGGTTCAAAACCCTTCAGTTTATATGCTTTGATCATGATCTTATAATAATGAAATGAAATGGACAGCTTTCATGAAGGACAGCAATGCTTTGCAACAAAAGAGGCGGACAAATTACATTTGAGCAAGGTATAAAATAAGGCACTGTCAATTTAAAACCTGTCATAAACCCATTCTGCAAAAATTTCTTTATGTGCAACTAATGCACCACATTTTCCAAACCTTATTGGATACCAGCTAATGGTACGGTGGTGATAAGACCATTATCATGTTAAATGCTACTCTGAACCAAAGATAAATTTCAATAGACTGCAGCACTCAGAGTGGACAGCACCTTCTTACAACCTCCTCATCCTCCTCAGGCCTGCAAAGCTGTCCTTAGCTCTGAAATACACATTCAGGAGGCAGACACTGTCGCTCTTTCGCCGGCCCTGAGGCTACTGAATGGCTGTCTTTTCATGCTCTGCTACAGTGCATCCACAAGTGGTTTACAGAACCTCTGTCACAATGCTGGCTAAAAGTATTAACTATGCTTTGTGTCATGTTTTGATGGACAATAGTTCGTGGAAATGTCTTGCTGGATTTGACAGACTGACGGACAGGCTAAGGGTACAAACACTAAACTGACTGAGGATTTATTAGTGGAGGTCATTCCTGTGAGGGGCTGTTTGATGTGGGAGCTTTATGAAAGTTTCAAAACAACATTCATGAGAAGCAATTTTTCCAGTGTGCATGATTGAGCCCTGACCCACCAAATCTCACAAGTAACAAGTCTGATGTGACTTGCCACTTCACTTAACTGCATCTGAATTGCATCCAATGGCTTGTGAATTACATGCAGCTCCAGGAGGCATGACTCAGTCTTGTCACACACATGTAGGTGGGTGGTAGTCTGGGGCACACATTTCTGCAAGATTAGCCCCTCCAACATCACAGGGAAAAAAAAAACAAACAGGAAAAAGACACATAAATGAATATTTAAATAAATTGTTGCCTTAGCACTGGAAAGACCTTGAGTGTAAGGACAAGCTACTTAGTGTTGCAGGTTTCTGTATGCGACAGAGAGAAAAAGAATGGCTGAATCAAAGCAGCGAAACAAATGTGCACTGCAACATACAGGTGATCTAACGTCAGAAATGAAAAGACAAAGGTTTGTATGCTCATTTTAATTTTGGGTGGTCAATGTATGCCTAAATTAAAGGGCTGTTTAACTGACTGTTTCTTCTCTTTAATATGCATCCACAGTGACCGTCTCTGGATGTTTACACATGTTCTTACAGCCTGTTGTTCTGGCAGTCAGATGGAAACATTGACCATAACACCTCACCAACATGCAGTTTAATTAGTTTTTTTGTCGCTTTCACAATAACAAGAAGAGGAAACTATTGTGTTTAACATTCGCATTATATATATATATATATATAATGTATTTTGAAAAAAAAAATGTTCCACACAAAGAATAAGCTTATGATGTCCCACAGCTATACACTATGTGTTCTGGCTGAATGAATAGGATGAAGATGCACAGTCTAGCCTGAGGCCTATGTAATTATTTGTCTCATGCTTCTAGTCTTTATTATTAAGATTTTGCAGAGAAGGCACTGAGGGTGAAAATAAGAACATTTGTCATCAATATTTCTGTGTATATATGTGTGTGTGTGTGTGTCTGTGAAATAGTAAGCAATAAAGACATATTAAAAATGCAGCAATTCGCTAAAACATTTTTCTGAAAGATATTTTGTGATACATATGCATCACACGCAGATTATTGCATTGGATATTATTTGGTGGCATAATTTATTGCAGCATGACTGAAAATGTAGATTACAAGATACTGAAATGATGTGATACGACTTTGAAACCTTTGCGTAGTTCAGTCTTCTTTGTTTGATATTAACATAATGCCTCCATCTCCTCTTTCAACCATCCACTCCGGCTCACGTACTGCTTAACCAACTTAAGAGCATCCACGAGTGCACTGCTACAGTAGCCTCCACTTTTTCCTTTCATCCAAAATAAAATGACATACAAGTAGTTTTGTTATGACAAAAAACATGAAGAGTAGAAGACAAAATGTTTTAAAAGACCTCACATTTCTGATGAAACGTTGAACAGCGAGCTTATAAAAAGAACAAGGCTAATCTGGTACAGTAACAAAAGCAAATGAAAATATTTTGTTGTTGCTGCCGTCTTTGTTTTGATATTGAAGATTTCTGTCAGTTTCTGTTTGCGTGTGTGTAATTTTGTCTTTGTATGTTTTTTTTGTGCGGACTATGAAACGCATGTCAATATTTTATTTACTCCAGGATATTAAAGAGTGTGGTACGAGAGTGTCCCCTGCAAAAATATCTGTTATTAAGTAGAGTGGACACTCTTCATCACTGTTTTTCAAACAAACAATATCTTTGATGGAAGACAGGCCGTTGGATTTATGAAATCTATCGGCAGGATGAGAGTTTAGGCAGCTGAGTTGATTTGAGAGTATTAACACAGGATTTTATGCCTACATTATGTTTAATGAGCACTCCTAACTATTGTGTCTTTTTGAATACTGTGATCAGGGTAGCGAAAGCTTAGCTGCTCATCATGGCTTATTCACTGAGATAAAGAGGATCAAATAATGCAAATAATGGAAAATAATAAGTTAGGGTTTTCTAGTGTAACATAATCATACATTAGATAAGTGACCCTGACTGACAGGGTTTGACTGTAGCAGACGAGTGAGGACATCACAGTCGCTTCTTGTATAAAATGTTTTCTCTTATTCTTGTAATCATCAACTTCCCCTCTTCTGCCTGTCCTTCTACTTTCTCCCTCCAACATATTTTGTTTAAATTGAAGTGTAGCAGGTGCTAAGCATGAATCTTTTATTTTACTCGCAAGAATCCAGCACTTTTAGCTAAGTACTCTATAAGTTACCTGTAAATGCGTACCTTTTGCAGAAAGGAAACACCGGGGAAAAGGTGATGTAAAGAATGGTATCAAGAAAATAGGTGCCAAACCAAAGATAGGTCAAGGGTAGGATAAAGAGAGGAAGGGTGTAAAAATGGGGGTCAGGAGAGTAAAAAAAAAAAAAAAGGGACAAAATCTCTCTGGACAGCTGTGGGGGAGGTTAAAAAAGGATAGTAGATGCCACTTCTCATCCTCTGTCTGATCTGTGGGTGGCAGTCATGACTGATGGAGAACCACTCTAACTGAAGGTCATATCCGAAGCCTTGCCATTTTAGAGTGCCACTGTCGCAGGGGAAAGGATAAATAAAGCTCAGATTGTCGTGTTTATTCACCCCGCTTTCTCTGTGGCTTTGTCAATGGAGAGGGGGTGGGGGGCAGAAAGATGAGGCAGAAAAATGGAAGACAGGAATGCCAATAGATGATTCAGAGTTGTCTAAGTAGGATTTATCTTATCGGACTTTGTTTTTTCTTTTTTTTTTTCTTAACAAAAGACATCCACACAGTGACATTTTCAGATTAATATTCAATTTCAATAACAAAGACTTGAGCCTCGCTGCTAGTCTGTCTCCCATCATTTAATACAACACAATTGATGCTTCAAATCACAGATATTTAAAAATGCATTCCTGTTATTTATATTTTCTCCAGACATGGCCACAATAGGGATGGTGAGCGTTTGAAATGAAAGGATAGCTGTTCTTCAAATCCAGCTAAGAAGGATTTTGGCTATCAGTGTGATTATTTTTACAAGAGAGAACAAACAGCGGTAGCAGTTACATAACCATTTGTCATCAAATCATGTACAGCCCAAATAGGGTGAAACAAATCCCTGTAGGGGAAAATGAACTACAGCAGAAAGCATGTTTCCGAGTTTGCTTTGCCCAAATTGTCAAAAAGCTTAAGGACAGCAGTCTGTCACCGCTCCAATGTCCCTGCAGTCTGGCTGGGACACAGAGCTATTCGTCTGGCGCTGGAACCAGAGCTGGAGCTGGAGGTCCAGCCAGGTTTTTTATTCCCCAGGCGGGACAGGATTCTCGTGGCCAGGCGACCTCGCTGCCCAGACTCTAATATCTGATCAAGAACCATCTGCTGAGGCTGCCAGAGCCCACTCTCTCCCTCTACCCCTGACCTCTCCAAGGAGAGCCCAATGGGAGATCAAGCTATTAACAGGCTATCAGAATGATTCCGATCACCATTTGAAATGAAAATCAAACACAATAAAACTATATTATCGCCATCATGGGGATGCTACTTTCGCCTCTGTATCAATTTTGTGTACAGTGTGGTTCAGCTTAGCCTGTTCTGCAGCCGCCCTCCGATTCTGTGTCAACCTTTTGTTACAATTGTTCCATTAACTCCTGACAAAAAAATCACAAACACCCACTAACATTTGGCTTTTGTTGGCATTCATTCTCAGGTCAGGAATGATTGCAGTAGTCAGCAGTGACATAAACATGACACCTGGATGGATATGCTAATTTTTGCCCCTTTCCCTGTTTGATGCCATGACAACAGCTTTAGCAACAATAGCTATCATGGTGGCAATGAAGGCCTGTCGCCTCTATCAGGAAACTCCTGCAACTCTTTGTCATCTTAGCCACAAATTCCAACTGTCTCCTTTTAGGCCTGAACATTGTTCAGTCTTCTTTATTTTGAAAAAAGGGACTGAGTGAAGGATACAAAAGGAAACGTCAGAATCATTTTCAGTGATTGTTCGCTATTTTCCAGCGAGCTCTGAAAGAAACACTCTTCTCTTTGCACTGAAAAAAGAAGTCAGTGGATTTTTTTTCTTGGCAGATCTGCTTGCATTCAAAAAAAAACATCACTCATTTAATTTTGGTGAAAATGGCATTGATCTCATGGTAAAAACATGATCTGCCACAATCACTTAATTTTATCTATAATGGGTGACAGTACTGGATTTTTAGATTTAAAAAAAAAAATCTAAATACTATATTATTTAAGTTGTTTTTGTATAACTACATTTGTGTGCTGCTTTTGATTGTTCCCGTTGACATAGGTAGAAGCCAATACTGGGGCATGCAGTAGTTCAATTACCATGAAATCTCCATTTTAAAATAAGGAAAGATGTGTGAAAATCAAGCCTTATAGGTGAAATGTCGTCATATTAATCTAACAAAATGTTTTAAGGAGACAAAATGTGTGTCTTATGTGTGGATATGTGTACACACAAGCGTCACAGAGAGTATGTAGGTGTAAAAAGTGCAGTTCACATGAAGTTTTAATGGCCTCTGCAAACAGTTTCTGTCCCCGCTCTGTGTCGTGCAGCACCATTCGCCAGGCCCAGATAACAGTTGGTTAATGGGTAATGTGCCACACAAGAGTGATGCTGCACTTTCTGTTTTCATTTTGTTGCTGTAGTGCAGTAATTAATCCAGCTGAACCCTTTGTGCTCACAAAATAAATGCTTTCCATTTTCATTAATAGACAACTCATTAGTACATAATGAGCACGAAAGCAGCACTCCCCGCGCTCCCTGTGCAGTATATTGCAGATGAGCATGCGCTACACTCAGCTAATTAAAACCTAGCATTGTGTTCTGTCTTCTTGTTTTCTTCTGTGGAAAGAGCGCAGGCACATGCTTTTAAAACATTACTTCAATGAAACATGGTATGGAAGTGGTTTAGTAAAAAGTGAAAAAAAAACATAATGCAAGTATTCCTATACAGTATATTTAGTTGTTTACAGCGTGTCCCATAATAATATGCTATTAAAAATTGCAAACTCCTAATGACGAAAAAAGTGCCATCGCCCGTGGTTAATGAGTTATAATAGATGCTAGTGTTTTTTGTCTGTATTTTTGTCAACTAGTCCTTTTTTTAAAAAAAATCTGAAAGTCAAGTGCCTCTTTCATTAGTGGTTAAACAAGCATAATATTAAAGGGTCAATTCACCCCATAATAAAAAACAAAACAAAACTTTTTTTCCTATTTTTTGTTTAGATTGTTTTGGAGTAATTTAAGTTTTTGAGAAATGAGATGTAGAAATGTCTGCCATCTCTCGAAATTAATGGAACTAGATTCCTAAAGCTAACCTACCCTTTAGGTGTCAAAAAATAAATATATGAATAAAAAACATTTGAAAACTGTAGCATTGCTCAGAAAAAGGATGAATCTTCTTACTGTCAGAAGCAAGTTTTAACTGACTAAGCAAGCTAACATCATAGCTTAGCTGAGAAGGACGCCATTGATGTTTTTCACTGTGGTGGCAGGAGCCTTTTATCCAAAAGCAGAAGCTTCTGTTTGCATTGTGATACAGTTAGTGCATTCAGTTCTTTAAAAGATAATAGTTCCTACATTGAACCAGACACAGTCAAGTCTATTGGATTTCTTGAAAGAAAACTTTGCTGTTGATATTTTGTAGTTTTTGGAGTTTTAGCAGCACAAGCTGAGTGGCAACACAAAACAATCCAGATGAAACATTAGCGACAGGAAGCAGATTTGATTGAGTGACATCCCCTTGTTCCCTTAAGTTCACTTTGTAGTTACTAATTAAATAACCATGTGGTTTAGGGTGTTTAAGCAAAAACATATTAACTCTCTGTCCATATCAGTGTATGAATTCTAATGATTTATTTAGCCCATCTGAGATGAGTCTTCCTAGTGTAATTAACATCCTGGTCAATGGACACAACTTACTAACCATCC
>JAPZDZ010000002.1:18527434-18539420 GCA_029783805.1 Acanthurus tennentii
GTTAGTATCAGTTTTGAGTTTTATAAATTACAATTTGGCTGTGCAAGGCTTTCAAAAAACTACAAGATAAACACTGCAGATTTAACTGAGTTCAGTGTATTCAAATTACTCTCAACACCCTACTCTACATTTTTCTTATGTGCTTCTGAAATTCCTGTTTGTGTGCTGCAGTAATAGGAGATGCTCTTGTTCTTCTTATCAGTAATGACTGGACGAGTATGTGCAAGCAGGCATGGTTTGTTTCTTCTCTACATCACTGCAGCGAGAACCATGATTACTTTGACCTTCAATTTTTTTTTTATACTTTAAATTTATCTATGTAAAGATGACGCAGGGTCATTGTTGACATGGTATCGCCTGTATTTACTCCCTCAGGCCAGCTAATAAGGTTCCACATATATGGGATTTAAATGTCAACAGAAGACAATGCAGACGCACAGCAGCCTCTCAATGAGCATATCTGAATCTCTGTGACAGGATTGGTGAAAAAAAAGAGCCTAATGATGAGCGGTGTCACCTGTGCATGAAGCAGAAAGTAGCGTTTTTCTGCAACAATGTGAAAGGCTCTTCATTATTGCTCACAAGAGACTGATAATGCATTGTGTTTGCCAGGCTAAACCTTGCAACATGTCCAATTGACTGTTAGCCAGAGATAAAGATAAAGACAAAACCACACAAAGCGAGCCTCAGCAGACCCACATCTTACACTCATTAATGCTGTCTGGGCAGTGAAACATTTCTCAGGAAAAGACAGATAGCAGATAAAAGCAGGAGACAAGTATAACAAAAAAGAATGGAGACAGAAGTAAACTGATCACCACTCTCTTAAAAAAAAAAACTGGTCTTAAGCCTCAGCTGCCAATTAGATATGAGAACAGCTTGTTCCCTTGACAGATGAACTTAATTTGATATTCTGTGGTCTGCTCCAGAGGGTGCAACACTGATTGCACCGGTGGATGGAGTTTTCAGGCCATCCATACAGGCCAAGTGTAACTGGCTATGTAAAGAAAAGACAGCAGCTTATCACGACCGTCCTCTCTTTGGTACGGCGGTTCCATATAAAAGGTGCATCAGCTCCGTATCTGATGGTGTGTGGCAGGTATCTGAAAGATTAGAGCGGTGGTTGCAAGCCCGGAGATGCTCGTGTTACCGTGTGGCGTCTTCCAGGAACAGAGCTGCGGTATTCCCACGGAGCAAATAACGTGATTCAACAACATGTTATTGTCACAGGGCTACCTGCTTGGAGTCACTTAGATGATTCATACATCTTTGTCTGTTTGCTGACAAGACACCACAGTTGGGCTTAAAGCCCTACGGGGCTGGCATTGCCAGGGAAGCGGGTGGCATATTGCACGCAGCAGGACAGCTCCTATGTAGGCCTTCTCGGCAGAGGGATTTGGCCAGCTTGGATTAGCTCAGCAGGGTGAAACAGAGGGATACAGACAGGGAGGGACATACAGGGAGTGGAAGACAGAGTACATCAATCTCTGTTTAGTGCACCAACACCTGAGAAACCTGAGAAAAAGCTGCTGAGAACCATGGTGTGTCTAGTTCAATACACGCAAGTGAAACATTAAACTGCTCACACTTCCTGCCCTCTGCTGCAGCCGAGAGCCACATTCATCAGCTACGATTCGACACGTTTGATTTCACGTCATCTTTTGAAATAGTTTTGCTTTTATTCGCTGGTTTGGATTTCTCTTTTTTTTTTCACAACCTCAATAAATTACTGAGCAAGAAAAATGTGAATATTCATTCAAATGCCCATAAAGACAACACATCTCCTGACTCCACAGTCACACTAATTAAGCAGGCTTTTTCCTTCTACAGTGCAATGCTCTCAAACCTCGTCATTTGCTCAAAGGCATGTCACCACAGTAATGGCAGATGGGTATTCTCAAGCCAAAAATAAATAAGTAAGGAAAAAAAACACACACACACACACAAACAGGAAAGAAAGCCAGTTGCCTCTGACAGACTGCTGAGGAAACGTCTCTTTATTCTTTGCTCAGGCTGGTTCTGTCCGTAGGATGGATCTAATCCAAGAGTTTATTACCAAACTTCAGATGCAAAGCCTATTCGATTTCTGACACAGAAAAGGGCCAAGAAAATGAATCGGGGTCTGGACAAATTGGCATCACTCACAGGAGCACAGTAGGAAGAATTTCTCAAATGTAGACGTCGTGCTTTTCTTTAGCTCTTCTTCAGCATTTTTCAGACTTCTTTTTACAACTATCTTAACTTCTTTTTTTTCCCCATTCACACATTCAAAGCATGTATTGTTCAGCATTTTCTTTTTACTATACAAGCAAATGTACACTCTTCACTTGAGGCTTATGTAAAAAGATTTTGTTTTAGTAGAAGGGAAGATAGAGAGAAAGGTGAGGGAAAGGGTTTGGGGATGACAAATGTGTCACATTTTGAGGTGTATTTGCTGCATCAGGTAATGAGGCCTCACATTCCCTTCCTCTAACGTCCCTCTGCACTTTGAAACCCGACAAAGAAAGGCTCCAAAGGCATTCATCACTGGAGTCTAATGTTGGGGTAAGAAAAGACAACCACGGTAAACTTACAGCCATGTCAAAACCAGAGGTAAGAAGAATGTGAGGCCTTCAGGAAAGAGAGAGAGAGAGTAGAGTCAGTATTAAATAACATTAAGTTACAGCAGGAATGAGTGTAATGAGGGGAGGGAATGATAAGAATGATGTGGTCTGGGATTTTTGCCATTTACTTCTAATGCACTGATGAGATCAGGGATTATTTATTAGCAAATGATTAGAAAATACTTTTGAAGTTATTAGGCTACTTTAAAATCTCAAATCAGAGATTAATACAATAAACTTTTGTGTAACATATTCATGTTTCCGTTAAAAATGTATGTGTTGAGTGGGACTGCTAAGACCTTTTGATCCCTCTCCATTGTGCTCACAGAGCCCGTCCTCCTGAGCTGTAGTTTTCTTGCGCCCCCTCTCAGTAACCATTTACCACTCAGCAGAAATCAGGATAACAAATTGCTGTGCAAAGCTCCGCAAGTTTCCAGTCAGCCTTGTTTTAGTCGGGAGAGAGAAATGAAACCTAGGCAGCAAGGTAGGCCCAGATGGATTATTCCGGGCTAATTCCAAGCACAAATCAGCTCGCAGCCATCAATAATTCATATGGAAGTCTTTGAAAAGTAAACACTGCTTAGCCCATTAAGAACCCGGATTGGCACAATGCCATTAATGACATGAATACTGTACACAACCTCACTCCACATACTGAGGGTCTGTAAGGGGCCTACATGGAGATCCAATGCTCATTAGATGAAGAAGACGCTTTTGCAGACCCATATCCAGAATAACCTGGTGCAACATTAGCATGGATTTGATGCTAAAGATGACAGTGGAGGGAGGCAATTAGAGTGACAGCTGGTTCTGAGATGCGTGGAGTTTTGTGGATTGATCTTGGCTGTCAGCTTTGTTTTTGTGCACCTCAGACCTATGGGAGACTGGCGCTCTCATTCAGTCAGTACGTGCCCGTAGCTTAAATACTAAAGAGGATCACGCTCCCACCGTATAGTTCAGATTTGCTCCCCTTATTCCAATATCATTTGCACATCGACTTTCCCTCTAGTTTATCCTCAGATTGTTTTTTCCCCCTCACTTCTCTTTCATGTACCCTTTAAAGGTCTGTTTGTGATATTGAGGCTAAAGAGAGCTGCTCGTTGTGCAGTATGTTTATATAGCTTTTAGCGATTTCCCCATCCTCAGCATTGTTATTCCCAGCTGAGCAATAAGATAGGGAGTGGTCTCCGTCTCCGTCTGTCTCGGATGCTCATTAGATAAAGAGCAGGTTCTCGTACTGTACTTTTACCAGCGGTATAACGGTCTGTTTGTCTGTATGTTTCTCTCTTTCTTGCTCTCTTTCTCTCATCTAGCAATGCTCTGGAGATGGTCTACTCCGTACAAACAGCATCTGTCCGGGAGAATAATAACATCTCTAATCATTCCCCAGAGTTCACAGTGGAAAACACATTTTTCTTCCCCTTTTTTTTTTCTAACTTTGCAACACCCAATTTAAGATGTATAGATGCTGCACACTGGGTTTTCTCTAAAAGCATCAGTTTCAAATTATCAGAGATGAAAAGAAATTTTACATTAGCACCAGTATGATACTCTCTTTCTACACATTTTAGTTTTTCTACCCCCTCTGTCTTTTGAAGCATCGCTTATCAGTCTATCAGATGGGATTTCATGTGCAGTTGAACCTGGGAATTGCCATATTAAACAAGAAAAGTCTTTGCAATAGTGTTTCTGTAGTTTTAAAAGTGTCTGGCACTTATTTCTTTTCTTAAACCCGCCTTGGATGTGGAAAATGGTGCCTGGGCACCTTTGAACAGGTAAAAATTAAACAGCCTTTTTTCCTGGAGGGATCACTTCGTCTTCCCAACATCCTATGTCAGGGAAAAAATATATTCACACAGGATCAGATCTTTACAGCAGGTTTTCCGGCATGTGGATTTAAGTCTGTAAGCAGAGAGGAGCGAGATAAAAAGAGTTCCCGGGTGGATTAAATGATTACTTTGCACATGTGTGTAATGGTGTTTGTGTAACCGCACAGGTAAGCGTGCACCAGCTCGTATGTTTGTTTGAGGGATCATGTATGTGCACACTCCAGTTGTATGAGAGTTATCACTCCAGTTGAGGCTCTCTCCATTAGTGGGTTGGGGATTTCTGAGCTCTGCTCCCAGCCAGAGGAGACCAATTAAAGCCATCAAGCAGCGTCAGGGGAGCCGAGCTGCTCTCAGAGCCGGAGAACAGAGGATTTAGACTGGCTCCATCCTCCACCACCAGCTCTGCTCTACCTGCAGACAGACAGCGCAGGGAGACTCTGGGATGTTTGCAGGTTAACTGCTAGATCACATGGATGACGCTGATGAATTCATTTCTCCTAATTTTTGCATCTGTGCCGTTCCCTTTTTTTTTTTTTAGTTTTCATCTCTCGTTAAGCACATTGTATTGTATCTGTTGGCAATAATGTGCCCGACACATTAATTTTATAATTATAACAATTATTATCATTGTCTTTACATAATCCATGCTCACAAGAGGCTGGCTTGGAGCAAACAGTAGTTGAGGGTCATGTCATTCTTTTACAGGGGATTAAAGCCTCATTTAGAGCAAATTAGATGAATGGGTGAAAACAAAGTTCTCCCGTTCATGTTAATGTATGTAGTCTTTTGAGGTTTGGTAGTGCAGACTGTGAAAGCTGAAGCAGAGTCGTCTTTTAGAAAAATGCAACCTGGTGTCACTGGCTAATCAGCTGATGGGGCTGACTAGACCGAGTAGAGCTGAACAAACCTGTCATGAGAAACTACAGATGTAGGGCCGGTACTCACCCCCCCCCCGTACAACGCCTGGTTTGGTTTGATTAGAGGCTCCAAGCCAGCACCTTTGGCCTGTTTCAGGTTGCTTGCATTTCGCATTTCCCGCTGGCTTTATGATTAATCCATTACACAGAGTTTTTCTCAGTTCTTTCAGAAGATAAAATAACATATATAACAAATAAATACATTTCTCTGCTTTGAACCATGACTTTAACTTTCTCCCACTGATCATGAAAGTAAAAATATGTCCTGCCTTGGTAAGGCTAAACCCTGTAATTTATGTAATTTATGAACATATTACATTAGACTGACAAAAAAAACCCCATCATGACTTAAGAAGAGCATTTATCAGTGCTGAAGATGCTCGCTTGAATACTTTTCAAAACCACATCTCCCTATTAAAATGCAGAAAGAAGTAGCAGAGATTGAACACAGTTTGAGGCTCTCCCAGTGGGTGTTATTATTGTGCGGTTTTCCTCCAGCCTTCCACACTAATGCTCCTCTCGTCCGTGATGCTCGACCATGCTTCAGGGCTTTGTTATAGAATGGAGGCCAGAGATGTCATACCCTGTTACAAAATAAGGCACCGAATATGAACTTCCTCTTACCTTCTCCATCACTCCCTCCCCACTCTCCCTCTTGCTCTCCGCCCTGCCCTGGGGATCACCGCCGTGGAAATAGAGCCCGCTCCGTAGTTTCTACTCAGTAGGTAATAACTCGCTGTTCAGGCTCAGATAAAGAGCTCCATTCATTAAAGAGGCTGCTCTCTTTCTCCACACGAGTGACACCTATCCCCCGGGAAAGCAGCAGTGAACTACAGGGCTGAAGCTACCGGCACAGCCTTCACCAGCCCTGATTGGATCCCTCTGAGTTATTTGGTGGAGGAGCCTATCCCTCTCTCTACACCAGCTGAGCCTCATTCTCTGTCTGATCTCCATTTTTTTTTTTTTTTTCCGTGGGAATCCCTAATCTTTTCTTGAACTCCATCCCTCCCTCTCTACCTTCCTCTTAATACACTAACTCATTGCCTACATTAACCCCTTTGCCTGCTCCTGCCTTCACCTGCACCTGCACGTCTCCATCTGCTGACCTAATCACTCCTCCAGTCCTTTTCAACTCACATTCCCTTTGGTGGTTTCCCCCTTACTCTTTTTGATTTTCCCACGCCTGTCTCCATCATCAACTTTGATTGTTTCTCTTTCCTCTCCCCCCCGTGTCTTTCCCGTCCTGTTTCTCCCTCTTTCTCTCCATCGTGTCTGTGGGGTCCCTGAGAACTGGAAGTCACTGATGCGTGTCCCGGTCAGAGGTACTCATGGGTAATGTGTAGATCATTCATCCTCTGGACAGGTATGTAATAGAGGCGGGACGAGGCAGAGAAAGGGGACAGTGGGAGATCTCTGGAGGTATGAGAATCAATTTCATCGGGAATCACAGGAGCAAAGAAGCAGAACCTTTCTCTCTCTTTGAGCCTCTCTCCTTCTTCCCTTCTCTTTCTGTCCCCCTCCAGTTCTCTTCTCTTTTCGTTTTCTGTCTTTATTTCCACACTTTACTATCTCACTCCTCTCTGACTGCTCGTACTGATCAGCTCACAAGACTCTAGCATTACACTAGCCAAGCAGCAGGATAAATCCCTACACAAATTAAAACACAGAAGCCATTATTTAATTCAACCTCTTCTCTTGGCTCCAGCAAGAAAATTATAGTCCTGTGTTCAGAACTGCAGAACAAAGGAAACACACTCTCTTTTCCCTCCCCACCGCCATATCCCCCCCTGGCACAGTAGTGCATCAGAGCAAACCAAAAAAGGGAGAGAGAGAGAGAGAGAGAGAAAAAAAAAGCCCACTGAGATAGCCTCTCTACTGCTACTAAATCTGGCCAGAGTGAACGTCTTGCTGCTCTCGCACTGGAGAGCTAGTGGAGACAAACAGCAGTAACATGCAAGCCAGCATTTTCAGTCACCTGTGAAATAGAGGTTTGGTTAAAACAGCCCCGACACTCATGGGCTTGGAACATGTAGCAGAGACGTGCATGCTAATGTCTTTTAATGGTATGACCATTCAGCACAGGTTCTACTCCATAAACTGAAATGAATGATTATTGGCTGACTAACACACACCATTTGACCTGGCACGCTAGAGGAAAGGATGATGTGGGAGACAGGGAGAATTGCTCATCAATCACGACCACGGATGGTCAGGCGCTCTCATCTTGTAGTAGTAATGTTCACCGAATTGATTATGGAATGATGAGGTGAAGTAAAAATGCTGCGTCTCGTGCATTTATAGCACACTGAACAATTTTTTTATTTATGATGGCCATAAAGGATTTGCACAGATGTTAACGTTTCTACACAAAGCCGGGGATGAAGTGACGATCCTGTGTATTATCCTTTGTTTGGAAATAAGACAGTGATGAAGTGAGTTGAAAAATGTGTGTGCAAGAATTAAAAAAAAAAAAAAGAGAGAGACAGAGCAAGAGAAAATGAGTGAATGAATGACAAAGAGACCTACGGGAGGTTCTGCTGAGTGGGTTTTTCCGCTCTACCAGTACAGAAATGATGCATAACTCCACGGTATGCCCTTTAATTGGTGCTATTAATATCAGTTAAAGTTTTAATACCTATTTATTAAAACTTTAAGTTATTTCTGAGGCCTAATGTGCATAGAATTATGAATCTCGGGGCTGTGCTCTATAAAAAGGCTCACACATAAATTATTAATGCTTTAACACTCCATCTGCGAGATCTCACTCTAACACGATATGTTGAAAAGGAAATAGCCCAGAGGTCTAATATTAGGATGAATTTTCAACATTAAATACATGCAAGTTTCACTGTACACATCACCTACACATCACTGGAAAGTTCTAACTGGGTCTTGTCCCTGCTGATTCCATTAGTTTTGTGGAACTTGACAGGAGATCTCTATAAATTGGCCATGTGTAAAATATAAACAGTATGTGGAGGCAGATAGAGAGGAATTTTAATGTACACAGCAGCCTAATTTGTCTGTTTGTATCATTAAAGTCCTCTCCTCTGTCAGATAATGTATGATATGAAAAGACTTAGCACTTTTCTGTTGAAAAAACATTTTAGGAAGGCGCAGATCCACTTCTCCCCCATTATTAGCATTAATTATGGTTCAAAGATTAGAAACTTTTTGCACTGACACAACTTGTCTGTAGTTTATAGTCTGAACTTTACAAAAAGTGTTTTTTTACTGTATATAGCAGGCAACAGAGGCACCAGCATTCTGAAATGCCATTATATCGATAGAGAACTGAAGATGAAGGGAATATAAATGTGTTACATTAGCATGAGGAAGGAGGATTGATTATTGCACCGATCTGATATTAGCTAATTGACTTTTGAAAACAAAATAGGTTTAATGTTAATACAAAAAAAGTCGCAATTGTTGAAAAAGATGTTCCATTGATAAAAGTGCATCATAATGGTATTGTATTGTGTCTGTTGCATTGTTAAAGTTCTTCTCTTGGCAAAACTCATCTCTGTTAATTAAATGTACATAGAAGCTTCAATTCTACTTTGCTGTCTTACAAACTTTTTTGAGTAATGCTTCAAAGTTAAATAAAACAGCCCGTCAGCATTTTACATGAATCATAAGGTTACTTGGTAGGCAAATGTTCGCCAACATTATTTAGCTTGCTGCAAATTTGTTTGGACACAGGCAATTGATAAAACACAAGATAAATAAACTTACTGGTTAAACAACAACAGCAACAAGAAGTCATATTTAAATCCAAAGCATAAATGAATGGAGCAGCCATGAATCATCTTTATAAACATTATCATCAGAGTTCACTATAAGTTTTGTGGTATAACAGTGCTCTGGGAAAAGGCAGCTGCAAGCTACAACATGTTTTTGCCGTAATTTTGAAAGCAATGAAAACTTAGTTTGCAAAATACCAATGCAGAGCAACATCCGGCTTCTCCTCTGATACCCCTTGTTTAACTGGATTGGTTCCTTTGTATTAGACCCTGACCGTCTGAATCCTTGTTTGTTAGACTGTCACACCTATGCAGCCATTTTAAAGTGGAAATCTCATGGAGTGGCATTTATGCTAATTACACTCATGCCATATTTTGTGGCGTATTAAGAAACACCATATGGACATTATAACAAAGATTACCCTTTATCTTTACTATAGGGGGTCTTTAAGGTGTATATGAAGATTTGTAACAGACGATTGTCTGATAATGACACAACCACCACGAATATAAAAGCATTTAAGTGACTTGCCTGGTTGCACTTGCAGGCGTAATGTCTTTTGCATCTTACTCCCTCACGCTCTGCTTCTTTTTCCTCCTTTTTCTCTTGTTATCCTCAACCAACCCCCAGTATTCTATTTCATCATTTTACTCATAGTGGTCCCCTGCACCTCCATCTCCACCTCATAGTTTCAGCTGGAGAGTATGAAATGAAGCTTGTATAATTAAATATTAACAGCCTGCTGATGAGGGGATTGAGAGCAAGGGTGGGAAGAGAGGCATACCATTGAATCCTCTGCCCTACTTCTTACTGTTAATGTCCACTGGGAGTTATTCATGTATCAGCTAACTTGCACTGGCACCTAAGAAGGCACATGGGTAGCGGTGAGCTGTGCCAGAGTGGCACTGAGTGAGCCAGGGTCAATCAACATTAATAGAAATCCTATTGGGGGAATAGAATTCCGGGTTGGGGGGAAGCTTTCAGTATTAATTAGCCTGTCAGATGCTGTTCTTATCTGTTTGTATGGGAGATTTCAAAAGGAAAGTGGCTGCAGAATAAAGTTTTACACATAGTGCAAATGGAAATTGAATGGGTAGTTGTCACTATGCCAGTTTCTTCACAGTGCTGACCAGAGAGTAGTGAATATATTATATAATTCAGGGAGTAATTAATTAGCTAATACTTGTGCAGAACACACAAAATATCTCCAAGTTATTATCTTTTATAACATGCTCATGAAAAATTCAAATCTAAATTTTACCCAGGATTTCATGCTGGCAGTCTTAGATAAAGCCAGATGACTTTTTATGAGGAAGGACTCATTTTAATCCATCCATCCATTCATTATCTGTAGCTGCATATCATTTGCAGGGTAGCAGGGGACTGGAGCAAATCCAGTGGGACATTGGGAAGCAGAATGGTACACCTGGACTGGTCCCCTTATTAGACAAAGAACTATTAATGCTCGCAGTCGTAATGAGGGGCAACTTAAAATCCAAATTTAACCTAACCTGCATGTCCATGACTGTGGAAGGAATGCACACAGATACAAGAAGAACATGCAAACTCAGAGAGGTGCAAACCTAGAACCGTCTTATTGTGAAGCGACATTGCAAACCGCTACACCCCCGTGCCGCACCCAAGTTTTAATCCACGGGCTATTATCACATTTGTCTTTAGCTGACTCGCAGCTTAACATGTACTAATATCAGAGGGAAAAAAATGTGTAAAACCCTCCTAGGGGACAATCCATGTTCCAGTTTTGTTGTTTGCAGAGGCATTACCATACACAAGTCCTCATAATCTCAACAATTAGACTTGATTAAGCCAGGGTTTATGCAGTATCTGAGCAGTGTGAGTGGATCGGCATAATGTGCTGTGGTCTCTTAGTTTTGTTACACATCATTAAAATGTGCAATGAAGACAAGATTTTTGTAATAGTTCCCTCATTATAACATGAAGCGTCGAAATAGATGGTAAACTTGAGCCAGAGTCGGTGCTAAGTTGTGCTTTCAGTTTGAGTGTCAGTGTTGCGTAGCGTGCTTAAGCTCTCTCCGGTACTCATTCTGGTCCAGTCAGGCTATTAGAGACCTCTCTGCTCACACCTCATAGAGCAGAGCCTTTGTTTGTGTGTGTGTCGGTGCATTGCTCTGTGCATGCAGGGTTGTCTTTAAAAGTGGACAGGGGCAACGTTCCCTGCCACTGCCCCTTAATTTCTCTCTGTGAAGATATCCATGTTCAGAGTGAACGCATCACGCAGCTCAAGGAGGCCGTGAAGCAATTAGGGCTCTCTGCTGCCCATGGTGTGTCAGCTCCAGTAAATAAAGCTCCCTGCTGCCCAAGGCGAGCTATGACGGGAAACAACACAGAACAGACCTCAACTCCAGCCGCTCCTGGAATTCAAAGGAATGAACACCCACCAACCTTCCCCTCCCTTCAACTCCTGCTCGGCTGAATCACAAAACCCAGTGGAGAAGTGGGAGTTGGGTAGTGCGTGTTCGTGTGATCTTCCATCTAGAAGTGACCACCCAGTGAGGCTAATGGTCCCTGTGCTCCCTGCATCTCCAGCTGTGAGAACAGGTTAAAGCAACCTACGCACAAAATCTAAGGCACGACAGACTTGTTTTGGTTTCACTTTTGCTTTGTACCAATAGCCTTGAGTATGTATTTACGAGCTTACAGGAGAGGAAACCTGTATTGTTGGTTTTCATGCTAAACCTGGTTGCCTGGTTGAGCAACATAATACAATTCAAACCTTATCAGAGATCAATCTACCAATAATGACAGGTGACTTTCTCCCCATCTGTCACATGCTTGCTGATTACCATTTATCAGTGCAAACAGACATGCTTGCCCCCCTCCAGCCCCTCAGCACACACCCACACACACACAC
>JAPZDZ010000002.1:18556908-18580548 GCA_029783805.1 Acanthurus tennentii
ACACACACACACCAGAGAAACACAGACCTGCAGTCCAGACTGAAGAGCACACAATGGCCCCCTCAGCTCATCAGAGTTTATATCATCTGGACATCTTTCCATTTTCGAAAACATGTTACCAATTGAAAATGAACCTATTAAGCTCTTTGGCTGGTTGTAAGTACAGTATGAGGCACAGGTTGTGGTGTATTTTTTTTCGACCTTTACAAGGAAGAGAAGAAGAGAAGCGTCTCTATCAGACCTAGACTGTGACTCATTTCAGTTCCTTGGGGCCGGTCCTATCTGCTCTTGTTTACTGTGTGCAGCTCTGATAGCATCTGGACAGGAGGCAGACTTAATTGTTCCAGTGTAGCCTCTAATTCTTTTGGCTCCTGAGATCCTCTGCAAGGACAATTCAAGAATGAATGGGAGCTTCATCTCTTCAATTAATCTCTATTCACATCGTATAGATGTGTACAAACAGAGTGTTCAACACCCACCTGCTTAACTATCTTTGAAGATAAAGAAGAGAGAGGTTTGTTTTTAAAAGAAATAAAGCTGCTTTAAATATTCTCTGGTGTATAACCAGATCAACTGATATAACTCTGTACATCCTTGGGACCATTCAACAGATGATGTTGTCAAGAAATACATAACAATTATTATTATAACTGCTACTGAAACAATTAGGCCAGTAAATGATTAGTCAGTCAACAGAAAACTAACAAATACTTAACCATCAGTTTTTGACAAAAAAATACCAGAAAATCAAATTTGTCAAACATGTGAATACATTTGATATCTCTGTTGTTTCTATGAAATTGAATGACTTTGGAGTTTGTTCATTATGTTGGACAAAACCTGCAGTTTGAAGATAGCATTCAGCTCTCCGAACTTCCACTTACCTTTTTTTTATTGTTTGCAGATATTTTATTGGCTGAATAGGGAATGAATTTATTGATCAGTTAATTAAAAACATAATTAAGATCATGGATAAATAGACAGGTAATATTCTTTACATCCAACCTTGTGCATCCTACAAATGCACACACATCCACAAGCCAACAGGCTAGCTCGACCCCCTGTCATGTTCTAATTCAAGAGTTAACGTGGCACCATGTTTCTCTGTTGCAGTACTGATGGGTAGCACTGCATTCACTGTTGCATATTCCTCGAGTCTCAGCTCCACATTCTGGTTAAACAGGACTGGACCTTGAGACGGCAGTGGAGGGGAGTATGGAAATCAGAGGCTTCTTCTTCATCATCTGGTTTACCTCTCTGCTTCTCCATTGACTTCACGCTCTGAATAATGATGCACCCCTGATTATACTCCCAACACAGTAACCCACTGACGGACCACACATCTCCTCCGTCCATCTCCAGCCTCCACTGCAGCACTCCTCAACTCATTCCATGTTTTTTTCATTTCCCTCTGCCGCGCTCTCTTTTTTGCTTTTTTTTCAGTTTTCCATTTCGGAGTTGATCTTGAGTATAATGAAATTAATTTTAACAGGATCGTCATGGGAAAAAATGGAAATAAGAGAAGGCAGAAACATTTTCCTCTCTAACCCAGCACTATATTTCCATTTTGTCCTTCTTTTCCTTAGCAAGGAAACTAATCTTTATCCCAACCCTCACACCCTGGTTTTCTCCAGCAGTCCAGTTTTACAAAAGATGGCGCTTTTATGCTTTTGTCAGAGCTCATTCTTAATTTATCAGTCAGTATTTGTATGTAGGAGTAGGAATTTGATTCTACTCCCAGTGTTAGCAGTGTCCAGCAGGTTTGTCAGTAACAGCTCTATTTTAAATAAAGAAGTGTTCCCAAGTCCTAGGAGAGACTCCAGAAGGGCTGGGTTCCTTTCCTTCCCTACAGCAGCCGTAGCAAAATTGCATCCATATTCCTTGAGGGCAACGACAACTGACTAATAGATAGTACCTTCCACTTGTAGCTACTTACCGCGGCGTGCACACTGTGTTTGTGGAAATAGGTGTGTTTTCACTCGAAGAGAAGAGCTCCACTGGGACCATCTTCAAGTTTTGCCAGTAGTAATTGGTACTTACGTAAGATTGGAGTGCTGCTAAGCAACATTAATTGGAAATGAGTCTCTGTCGACTCAGCCATAGCATTACATTTTATGTGGATGATAGCAGTGTTGTTGGGGTTTGCATACATTTTAATTGTCGCTGTTATTTTTTTTTTTGCATGTCACATATTAAATGCTTTAAAACTGATTTATAATCTGTTGCATGTTGCTTTCTGGGAATTTTTTTCAGTGCTGTTCTTTGTGTTTAAGAGATGATTTGGACTTTTACTAAGGCAAGGACCTTATGCTAATCTGCCTAATCAATCACAATACTAAGAACCAGAATGTGGAGCTTGGGAGGAGAAACTGTTGCATTGTAAGAGCTAAGGAGATGAGAAATATACATAAACTTGGCTGCTGATTTAAAATGTACTAAGGTTTTACCGCTAGTGCATTTAGATATTACGATTCATTGTGATAACTGTTTTTTTTTTGTTTGAGTTTTGACCCTTTGAACTGCAGCTGTATAGTTTTTAGTTTGAGTTAGAAGTGTAGTTTGTAATAGAACAAAGTTAGTTTATATACATATGATTATTCCGGATTGATCTTGAACTCATTGACTTGTTCTTCTTAAAGAACACCCACATTTCTCTTGATACAATGCTACACGAAGGACTGCAACATTTCAGTTCAATATCAACAGGATATTCACTTCATTTTTTCCACTGTGGGTGGATTATTTGAACCCTTTGTGCCAAATAGTTTCTAGTTTCATGAAATAACCTAATCTTCCTTCACCTGGTGAGGCGAAGTGAATGAAGGCTTGTGAGAGGTGACTGCACTGTTTACTAAATATAGTCCGCCCACACGCCATCATATAAAACAGCTACAGCCAACGAGCAGCACATCCACCTTTACTTGAACAACAAATCGCTAGATCTTCATTTAGTAATTGAGCCAATGACTAATCCTATTGAGAGTCATAGCAATTAAATTTTCCTACTCACATTATTTTCCTTCCAGCGCCTCTGTATTATACTCAGTGCCTATTGTCTCCTATCTTGCAACCAGGAAATCTGATCTTAAAGAAAAAATAGAAGAAGAAACATCCATGTTGTTCTCTTACTGTTTGACTTGAGCACAGCAAAACACACAGACACACTTATTGACAGCTGACAGGTGTATTGTCTTCTTTATTGAGATATTATTTCCAAAGTGTCTACAGGTTAGTTGGAGTGTGGTAAATATTAAAATTGCATTTCATTGTGAGAACATCACTTATTATATGCTTTCCATTAAGAACTGCAAAATGCATGCAGCCAATAATTTCAATGATCAGTGATTTTTTTTTTCACCATTTTCCCCTTTTCCTTAAAGGTTGTGTTAGCTACATCTTTGTCCCAGAGCGAGCGTGTCTGATTTAACTCCACAAGTGTCCCTTTTGTCCGGACATGCAAACAAACACGTAAATTCTAAAGAAAAAATTAGCCACAATATAGCTAGCATCATTAGCTACAATCCTGTATGATAGAACGAGACAATCCTTTACTTTAAACAGCAAACAAGGATGGATTCAGATTCATAACAAATCCGACTTCAGTCACTGTCAGCTAAAAGTGAACATCTGAGACTTTCCTGCTATTTCCTTGGCTATTGCAACACACAAGACGCGAACACACACAACAAAACAATAGCCCCACCTGCTGGTGAGAATGACTTTCTCTCATAATTTGGCGGATATCGATGTGGCCTTCTTCCCTCCATGTCTCTCTCCACAAAAAGCTCAATATTACAGCAGCGCAAACAAAAAGTGCAGTTTCCATCCTCTGTCCGGCTGTGAGGCAGCTGAATGGACAGATCAATGATCGCATGAAAGCCGTTTATACTGTCTGCCCAGAGTGTGTGTGTGTGTGTGTGTGTGTGTGTGTGTCCGCATGTGTGCTCAATTGTGTGTATCTCCCTGTGTCTTCAAACTAATGTCTGCGTGGAAGCTCACCCTTTCAAGTGTATCGACAGTTTGTGTTGCACTCAGTAATTATGGCACAAAGATACACTCATTATGTCTCTGTAAGTATGTGCCACTGCTCTAACCCACTGTGAAGAGAAAGAAGAGATTAAGCGAGGAAAATACACAAAAACAAATGAGCACGCAAATTAGACTTCTACAGTTCTTTATTCTGTTATTCAATATCACCATTTAAGTGTGAAAAAACAATTCAGCTTGATTGGTGACTTGGTTTTCTAATGTAATTTAATTTGTAATGGACTGTGTTTGGGAAGGGCTCTTTAACTTATATCGCCGTTGTATCAACCTCCCAGTGAGGTCTAAAGCCACAGGCCAGCTCTAAATGGTGTTTGCAGTTAAAAATTAAAATGTTTAAAGAATTGTGCTTATATCTTCTGCTTAATAAAAAGAAACCCCTCTGAATTGAATGTACCTCATCACAAGACTTTTTTAAACACAAGAGTGGGCAGGAAAGAGAAGGAAAAACACAATGAGAAGGAAGTTAACTGTGTGTTTGTGTCAGTCTAGGTATCCGTTGTGTTTGGGGGGTATTAATCACCCACAGTCCTCCCTCACCTCTGACTCTGCCTGTTAATTGCACCCATTCCTCCTGTTCTGCTCCTGCCTCGAGCTGTGTTTCCTTACTTTCCCTCACATGACCAAAGTGTTTAGTGGATCTTTAGGAGATGATATCAACCAAGTTGATGATTCTCAAGCTTGTTGTTGCTCATCATGTTTTCTGTTTATTCTACCCTCTCTTTCCAAACAACATCACTGTATTGCAGTTTTTCCTCGTTAGATGTGATTTTCACCGGATTAATTCCGGTCTGCCATTCTTTACAAGCGTGCCCTTGTTTGCTTGGACTTGACATGTACGGAAACATATGAATACACTTGTTTTCTTTCACCTCACTTTAGCTGCTTTGCTGTACGCAACGCTCATGTTTGTGTCCTTCTGTAAACGGATTGGTGAATAATTAAAGGGAAAAACCTGAAAAACTGACTGGAGAAACATAATATATGTATATGTTTTCAATTCCACGATGAGTATGAAAAAGATATGAATAGTCTGCTACGGCCTTCAAGGATACCAGAGAAGAACTGACACCTATGGGAGATTCTATAGGAGATGTTGGACACCCACCACCGCAGTTATACTTAATGAAAGAATATCTTTTCCTTTCAAGAATCGTGCTCATATCTCCTGTACAGAGCCTTGTAGAGTCTATGCCAAGGACTATGTGGTGTTTTGTGTTCGCCCGAAAAGAAAATGTGCACACACAGAGCTGCAGACACAAACGTTTCAAAAAAAGGACAATAATGTGGCTCTTTTGAAAGATAGTACACTTCTATTAAATCTGCAACAAATAGACATCCAGGGTGAAGAAGAAGAAATGAAAGAATTTATGTTTGGAGCCAGAGGCACATGTATAATGAGTGAAGATTCTGTGTTCGAAATTCTTCCGAGGAATATGGATTATTTAGGGAGAGACGGGGGGGGGGGCGGCTCCCGTGCAGACTCGGAGGCTCGGTTGCCAGGCAGGCAGGTGCCAAACACTGGGGCACAAAGTTTGTTCTGGCAGCAGCACACAGTGCCACCTCCTCCACATGTCCTTCCTCGACTGGAGCCAACACTGGAGCACGCAGCATCTGGGACCTGGCCCAAATGACGGGATTCAAAAATCGATACCCCCCCCCCTCCTCATAAACACATGCACACACTCATACATCAGACACAAACACACTTTTCACACCAAATACTCACATTTTCTGCTTTAGACTGAAATAATTATTATTGGTTTTGTTAATGTTTTTTAATATATGTTGGGGGTTTTTTTCGATGTGGTTTTATCTTTTTTTTTTTTCGGTTAATTTTTGTAAAATTTAAACTTTTCTTGAGGGAAACCTTAAAAATAAGCCCACACAGGTTTTCTGCCTCCCTTGGCTCTGTATTTTTTTTGCTTTTTTCTCTCATTTTTTAAACTGTTTAAAAGAAAACTAATTAAGTAACAGACATTAATCCCATACTCATACTGTCAGACCTGAGGCTTATTGACAGTTGTCTTGTGTTTACCATAGTTAAGCTCAATAAATGGAGGAGCCATGAAGTTTGAAGTACAGAATCAAAAACACAAAAAGAGCTCAGGCAGCGGAGTGGTCAAAGTGCGTGGTTTGGTATCAATTATAGTGTCAGGAGCCTGAAGGCAAGGGCCATATGTATACAAAATGAAAGGAAGTGATTTACAACATCAAGAGTTGTATCTTAGCTGAGGCTTGGAGTGCAGACGGGGCCTGAGGCTGCCTGACCTCATGATCATGTCGTCAGATCCGAACCAGTGAGAGAAAATGTAAGGGAACTAATAATGACGGATCGTGCTGACCTCCAGCCCTCAGCCTTGCAAGCTAGAGCAGGAGAGATGACTTAGCCTTGACTCAAATGGTCAGCCGTGGAGGATGTTTGAATATACAGCCAGCTTCCTAATGAGCAGCCTAATGAGGCACTGACGGGGCTTTTGTCTCTTACTGTGCTGTTGTTCAATCAGTGATCGGCTGTGACAGAGAGAGAAGACCCAATGACTCAGAGAGAAAGACTCGCCAGAAAGTTAGTGATTTATCGAACGATAAACTTTTCTCTTCTCTATCTCGGCATCGTTATTCATATTAGCAGTTTGTGTGATGCAAAAGTATGACTCGGTCATTGGGTATGATGTATGTCAGAGCCGTTCAGACAGGGGCATTGTGCCGTTGTCTCATGCAATGTAGGCATTTCCATCCCTGCTGACACTGTTATTGTGCTCTGTTGTCACAGATCTAATTATCTGTTTTCAAAGCGTTGCACTTTATGATTTTTCTCCCAGCTTATCGTTTTCGCGCCCCCTCCCTCTCCTCCTCCCCCCCCACTCCATGGTTGCGTGACTGTAACATTAAGCGTCGTCTTTACGGGTCTAGTCGTAACTAAGCATCTGCCGGGTATCTGATGCACAGCATGGGCGTTCACAGCCACAAATCACATTCCAGCAGGACTTAAAATAAATTAGCCTCAATCTAACCCATGGAGAACACATTTAGTATTTGCAGTCTGTTTGTTTGTTTGTTTGTCTGATGTTAAACAGCAGTGATAATTAGCACCAATCGTTGCTTTGATGGTTTCATTCGGTTAACTTTTCACAGTTCAAACCCCATACTAATAACAAAATGCAAAGTTTTTTTTTTTAATTTTAATTTTTTTCTACGTAGCGGTCAAGGCCAGATCACAGGGGTCCGGATTTTAAAACAAGCTGTGAGAATTGTCTCCCACCTCAAACACTCATTACATGTTCTTGGCGGGAAACTTTTTTTCTTTGCCTTAATTGCTCTCAGCTTTCTCTCACTGTTTTGCAGATGGAGAGACGCGGTTGAGGTTTCTGACCGCTGACACTCTCGACACAGTTTGGAAGCTCTCTTAGCCTGTTAGCTGTGTTTGTGGTAATCAAACGGCTGTATCAAATGCTTTTCTGCCTTGTCTATGGCAGACGCCTGGAGACTTGAGAGACGCGCGCTCTGTACTGTTAGCCCTACAACCACATAGGCTATCTTCCATCATGCCGCTCCTGCCAACCTCCCCTCTTCTTTCATGTGCCAAGAGACGGAGCTTTAGGCCAGGGCTGACAAAACGGCGTCATTATCTTAACGTTAACGCCTGCCCACGCTCAGCCTCTCATTCATTTCACAGCTAGCCTCCCAGTCCCAGAGGGAGAGATAGATCATGTAGGCGAGAGGGAGAGAGAGAGAGAGAGAGAACAATCGGAAGAGAGGTCTCTTCATCTGTTATTCTGCTCTTTTCCCCTTTTCCCCTTCTCTCTCCTCGCTAGTCCCTGTCTACCGCTCCCTCATGGTTTACCTAAATGCATGATGCCATTATTAGGACTCCCGCTGACACAGAGAAAAGCAGAGAGAGAGAAAGAATTGGAATGTTGCAAGAGAAGAAGAAGGTTAAGCTCACCTAGCAGCTCGTTTAAAAGTGAGATCGTGACATGCAAGAGCTTTTCAAACTAACGCGGTTGGGGTTAGCTGTTTGTTGAGTTGCACGGAGTTAATGTAACCATGCACTTCACAGCTCAAGGTTGCTTTTATACAGAGTGACGCAAATAGGTTCATAGATGAAAACATCAAAATACAACTTACTGAGTTCTGTACGCATTCACAAAAAAAAGTAAAAGAGCTTGGTGAAAGGTGAGTGAACACACTCAGCAAAATGAGTCTGGTGGAGTGATTGTCACCCGAGTTTTACCGTGTGAGCGTGGGCAGGAATGAGAAAGGACAGGGCACAGCAGTCGCATCCCTTTAAATCCAGCGGTGAAGTCTGAATCATTTGCTCTTTAATGGCAATCATAACTCATTGTGCAGTTGTAATGTGTTCCACATTAACAGTGTGGGAGCTGGCTGTGGCTCATCTGTGCCTAATGCGCTATAGCTACAGGCTAAGAGCTCTCATCAAACACTGTTCAACGATCACTTCCTCCTCTTAAAGTCTTTTGTTTACTTTGTGTAGTCCTCACGCCTACACTGCAACAAAACTTCGCAAGGCCCAAGACACCTCTTGCAGTGTGTGCTCTATGCTCCAAGTCCCCTGAGACCGCCGTTACCTATATTTAGCCATTAGAGGTTATATTTGCTCATTATTTTTTGAGAGCAGTGAAGTGAAGTCTCACTTGTCAGGGAGCATATCGCCTTCTGATGCTAATGAGGTGATCCTGTGGCCATATCTACAGGCCATATCCCAGGAAAGTGTCAGTCTGGGTGTAAACCTTTGTGCTTTTGCTCTATCGGAGGCATTCAGAGTCTCGGAATAGAAGCAGCACAGGTGAGGCTTTGCTACCAGGCATGGCTAAGATGTGTTCGTGTCAGAGGATTGATAGATAAGGATTGATATACCTGGATAGAGATGCTAACATTCACAGACTGAGCCAAGACAATAAATCCTCACGCTCATTCATCTTGGGTATGCTTTTTTCCTGGAAATAGACAAATAAAAACATACAATTTTTATTTTATTCAATACTTAAAAACATTAACATCCTCCACCCAAACATGTAGAAGATGGTTGAAGCAAACATGGGCACCAGTAACAAAAAATATCACAAGATTTCCTCTATTTGCACTTAGGTTTTATTCCCACATGACAGTTTCCATTTAACACAGATTAGATGTACTTGTAAGGACTACAGGAGGTATGCTATGACACATCCACACTCACACACAGTCACACACACAAGTGTATTAAAAAACACACTCCTCCGACCCTGACCATGTTTCACCCACACCATCACCCAGTTCAGCCCCCCCCCTCAGGGTAAAAGAACCACCCCTTCACTCTCTCCATGCTTGTTTGCCCGAAGCGTGCAAGGATTAGCTAAAGCGATTATCACAAGCTTTTGCAGTTTTGTGAAGATGAATCATGGTAATGCTACACAGCGAAGCGCCTCATGCATTTCTAAACCCCTCTACTTGGTTTGTGATTTTCCAAACTCACGAGCAGCCAGTTGGCTTTGCCTCACTAAGCCAGGTGCAGGTGAGTCAGTTCTAGCCAAACTGGCAACATATCACAAGTACTTGTGTTTGTGTGCATATTGTATGCACACATGCATACATGCACACACACACGAATATGGCATAGAACACAAGCAGACACATAAATCTCAAGATACTTCGGCAGACTAATGTTCAAAGTATTGTATTCTGTCACTTTTCAGACTTTTAATACAACACTACAGCTTTGTCATAGCATGTTTGACTCTGTTTCACTCAGTCAAATGGAGCTGTCATACACCCTATGGGGACAACCTGCCTTTGGCAAGTTTTGACTTTGCTACAATGCTGTACATCACTAAAGCATGTTTGCCTGGAGGCTTTTTAACTTCTAAATGCCATGTGATTTTTTTTTTTTTTTCAGTATTATAAGTGCATAGTTTGCAAGTGTCCAGACTTAATACAAACTCTTATTACAGTTTAGTTTACCGTCAGCTATTGATGTAAAACTTTTATTTCCTCTGGGGCTTCTTTTTTCTCTACAGTATAGTTATTTTTTTCTCTTCCTTTTTTTACACTGCTCATAGTTCCAACTACACATTAGCACCTCTCCTGCAGATGGTGTGGTCTAATTGTGCAGGCTTTTTGCTGTTCTGCAGCCTCCCTCCCTCCACGCCATCTTCCAGGCTGAACAGATGATCACGGCCTCTGGTTTCTCTCCCCGGCCCAAAAGGCTCTGGAGGATGTTCTCATTAACAGGACTTGTCAGAGCAACCTGCTAGCACTGCTAATTTATTTCCCACACACACGAAACATACCATAAGCAGACCACACACGCATTAAAACTCACACTGATGCGCATGTGCTTATTTATGTTTATAACCCTCGCAGAGAGACACACACACACACACACTTTCCCTCCTTTCATAAAAGCCTACACATAGACACACACACCACATGGTCCCTCAATGGAGCTCCAGGGCCTTCTCCTGCTAGATTGCACAACAATTAGCTGCAATGAAGGTTACTGCTGCAGCTCTGGCACCCTGACACATGATATATGTGCATTTGTTTGCAAAGCATATGTGTTTGTTTGTGTGCACTGCAGGATGTGTTTTTTTTTGGAGGTAGGGGAGAGGGTGGGCTGTTACTCTGCTGTCTTTGTTTGTGCCTCTGGGAGCTCTTCTCTGCCAGCCTCCTTCAGCCCCCAGCTTCTATGATTCTCTCTCCCTGCTATGTGTGTGTGTGTGCATGCATGTGTGCGTGCATGCGTTTAAGAGAGAGAGAGTTTAAGGGTGTTTGCCAGTGTATAGGTGTTACCTGACAGTCTCGTCATATCAGTGTGCACCTTATCAACAGCTGCAGTAAAGCGTCCCTGTATTTCACACTCTCACCCACAGGAGAGATATTTGGACTGTTCAACCTGTGTGTGCAGACAAAAATCACACACTCACGCACACACACACTAACACACACACATTCATGTAGATGCACAAACACACTAAATGCACTCTCCTTGGTCATTCTCTGGGTTGTATCGAACATATTGTTGTCTATAAACCCTGAGACATTATAAGCTGACAGTTTTAGGATCTGTCAGTCATTTCTAACCAATGGCAGCTCATTCAGCCCACAGGAGGGTTCACTGCTGCTACATAATGATCATTTAAAAAAACAACAACATTATGTACTCACACATAATGACATGAAGCCACTGTTAGTAATCATCAGTGACTAATGTTTCTCATTTAGCTTGCTTTATGACAATATACTCGGTGAATCATAGCATCTTGCCATAATCAGGGTTGTAAATTTATGCCGGCTTGGAATCCCAGGCAAGCCTTTAATTAAAGTCAATGTATTTTAAATATAACCCAACATTACAAATCAATATTTGCCTTAGGAGACTTACATTGGTCTGTTAGGAGACTAACAGAGGAGACTTACAAAGTCTGGTTACAGTGGAACACTTTATATGTTTGAGAAAGTTATGCAAAGTCTGAAGTCGCTCTAAAGAGGCTCTTTAAATCTGATAAATTTTCTTGAGTCTGCACTGGTTAGGTTGAAAGGTTGAAAATAATATCATCTTGAGTCGCAGAGTTCAAGCAAAGTGAGCTTATTTTTGCAATTTACCTTTACAGTCCTCCTCTCATCATTTCTTTAGTTTAGTGGATCAAAACTGCATTAGCTAACAGTTAAAATAAAGTTGAATTATTTATTGCAGGTAATAGGAGATATACATGAATGCATCTCCCCATGCTTGTTTCCCTCTTTGTTATATATGCACACTGATTCCAGCATCGACACTGAACTGTTGGCTTTGCTTGTAAATCATAAGCTGTAAAATCCAATATGAGCACAAGTCATCTGGATACTCAGTTAGTGTGTGTTTGGGAGCTACACTACTTTACAGCTGCATCAGTAATGCCAGACAACACGTTGAGAACCACTTATTTTTCATGAGTTTATAAGCTGTATATTTTTTTATTATTAATAACTTTTTGAAGTTGATTGATAAAAAAGAAAGACAACTTTATTAAAAAAAATGTGTTTTATCCAGTTCTGACTAAAAAAAAAAAAAAAAGAGAGAGAGCCAGTAAGGCAGTTCTGTGAGCAGAGTGTAATGTGTGAAGACATTTTTGGTAGTGTTACACTTCCATGATTGCTACTAATAATCACCGCCTGGTACTTCCAGTGTTTTCACTCCGTTTTGGAGTCATGTCGCAGGTTTGACCGCTTGTTGAACTTTCAGCTCACTTCCTATCTCAGTGAAACTTCAGGGCCCACTAATTGCATGGTTCAGCCAACGTAGTCCGCCATCATCCCCTGGATTTCAGGGATCACAGCCTGATGGCTATCTTTCAAGGGAAAAAAAGTGATATAACAGCTTACTACTGAAAAAACATGTTCCTTATCCTCTATACAGATTGTGTAATTACATATATGTTTTTCCATGGTTTAAAGGCCAGAGGGATTTCTCTGGTTTATGCTCTGACCCTTACAATTGGAAAAACAGAACCTTTTCTTAAAGTTTTGATGGAGAGATGTTGATTAGATTTGAGAAATACAGCCTCTATTTCCTCCAGCAGTTGGGGAAAGCAATTTTGTTCTGTTTGCTTCCTTGGGGAAGCTTGAGAAAACAATATGAAAATGATTTCTTTTTCTTTAGAACAAGCATATTTGATGCTTGCAGGCAAACACTAAAATAAAGGCAAAGTTGAAGCCATTGTTTTTTACGGCCTGCACTAAGCTGCCTTTTTTAAAACAAGTGCATCTGCATTTTCATCCTTTGTTCCACTGTGATAGAGAACATAAAGAGATGCAGTGATTGGTGTTGTGGGTCGGGACTGGGTGGTGACTGGGAGCTGTTCCAGAGGAGGCTGATAGATACAAGTGATGGTGAACAAAGGACACACACATGCGTAGATGTGTTGACCTTGAGATAGCTGTCTTAGACATCCTGAATCTTGGTGGCCCTTGTGGACAGACCGAACACACAAAAGGGTTGGAATAAGGTTAGCACAATTACAATGCATGAAAGCAAACCTAAATCCTGCAGAGCCCGGCTTGATGCAGACTGCTGACAGCAGCAGTCCCTCTCAGAGTGAACCGTTCACTCTCAAAGACAAGACGGTCATCACCCCTCCTCAATCTGACTCCAGCCTCGACACCACCACCCACATCTTCTCTCATCTTCAAGCGCCAGGAGCAGTCCCGAAGACACCGAAACTAGAAACACAAACACAAACATGCTGATCTTAGTTTACTACACTCTTCTGCTCAGTCCTGGTGGTCAGACTGTATCAGATGTCTCGCTGAATGGCTTTAGGCATTGCAGAATAGTTGTACATAAAGTGATGATACAAAATCCGGGCGAAAGCTCCACAGACTGCTTAACTATACTGTACTGTATCAAGGCTAGCATTGAATTTTTCAGTTATTGATCCAGAAACGGCACTGAACCACAACCAGCAGAGCATTTTAAAGTTTGTCATCCTTCCCCCCCATAACCACAAAAAGGTAGAGTAAAGGCCAAGTGACTGCTGTGAGAATGAGGAAGGGCGTAGTGATATGTGGTTTGCTGTGTAAATACCTCTTGACTGTGTTAACTGTGTCTACTTGTGGTTTTGTGCACGTTTGTGTGTCTAAACTCGCTGTCCAGCACAGCGAAGAGCAACTGCTGTAAAGAAAAGTTGGGGAAGTTTGTTCTTACTTCATTCTGCTGTTATTTCCTCTTCGTTTTTTTTTCTACAAAGGGGCTTTTCTCTTCCTGGGAGAGGCTTTATTCTGCCTGATCCCTCTCTCCCTTTCACTGCCTCGTCTCCTAATCACCACTAAAGCCAGCCCTAATTGCCAAAAGATGTGATTTTCTCTCACTTTCCGTACTCTCTCACTTTCTTGCTGTCTTGCTCTTTTTCATATCTCACCACAAACACACAATGCAGATGAGAAGCAGTGGGAAATTAATTTTAATAAAAAACTCCACAAAATAAAGCAAATATAGGTATTTAGTTTTGATTACATGGATATATGTATTAAGTAGAAGATATAACTACATCTGGATGGCCACAGTAAAAAACAGTACACACAATGAAGGTTGTGTTCATGTTGTTTAAAACCCTGCTTGTACTTTTTTGTGTGAGATCTGTATTTTTTATGTTATATAATGAGTCACTTCACATGGAGGTTTTGTATTTGTTATGGTTACAGGCATTTAAAAGTTCTTACTGTGTATGTTTTTTTCCATTTCTTTATTTTTGTGAGTCCTTCATCATAAAGGCAGTAACACACTGGGATTGTTTGGAGTCCTGATAGCACCTCAGGCAAACAGTTCAGTTCTCCTTGCTGGAAGAGATGGCTGAGAATTGATGAAGGCCAATCAAGCAGTCCTGTGCATGTTTAGAGGAATACTAATCAGTCATTAGAGAGATGCTGATTAGTCCAAAACAGCGTCATTGTGGTCTTTGTGGTTGATCTCTCCGAATATGTATATGTATGTGCATGTGTGCATTATTGATTTGTGAGCCTATGCATCCCTACTCATGCATGCACTCTGTCATACTGTACTCACATACTGCAATGCAGAGGAGACGTCAAAGTATAAAAACAACCTTTACAAATTATATTTATCATTTTGCTTTTCTCAGTTTATAGACTACATTATTTAGCAAATGTCTGTTTCTTTTATGAAGATCAAGAATCAGCAAGTCACCGTGTCTTATCACCCTCCAGCAGCCTTGAAAATATTTTTAAAAAAACTGTTGAAATGTTTCTGCTTCTGCCTTACTTCATCATTAAGCTGAGTACTGATGCTGATTGGATAGTTTTGCAAAGCAAAAAGTTTTAAAAACTCAAGCACAAGCCTAAAAGCTGATCTCAAAGTACAATAGGTCCAACAGCATGCATGCCAGGTCTCCAGCAGCTCTGAGATCAGCCAGCCTGTTAGTCGACCCCCTTCCATGACTAACAAGCCATGGCTACAGTCGCACCATTCAGTAGAGCCAGAGCTCTGAGAAGAGCCAATCACCATAGTCAGGTAGGTTAATTAATTCCTTTTACATAATACCCCCCCCCCCCCGCCCCCCCTTTAAGTGTGGATCATTTTTTAATCAGAATAATAGCAAGCTTTGCTGTAAAAATTGGTTAGCAAGTAATATTACTGAATTTATATGAATTAAAAATTGCCCAACACTATGTCAGGTGACTTTAAATGAAGAAAATCATTACCCAAAAACAGTTTACCTAATCCACTTTAAAAAACAAGTATGCTGAACTACATATACAATCTAAATTCATAATGTTCATGCACAGCATCTGTGTAAAATGGTTTAAAATGTCTGACAGAGAGTTTTTAATTAATGTAGGTGTTTAGGGGAAGATTTTTGACCTCAACATGTGCTAGAAAGCCTCCAGATTCACATTGCACTGCACCGGCATACGGCTATTAGTGGCTTTGTGTTTGCTTCAGTACCTCCCTTTATTGGGGCTTTCTCTCTATTGTTTGATTAAAATTTAATCTAGAATAAAAGTTCTGACAGATTTTCCAGCAAACCAAGAGAGGTGTTTTGGGGTAAAAAGTTGCCAAGTACTATCTACAGGCTAATATCTCATGCTGACATTTTGGATTTCACCCAGAGAGAGCAGAGCGATGGAGTAAAATGTATCGCCGTTCAACCAAACAAAACACAGAGTAAAGCTGCTTAATTTTACATAAGACACCGCAGGCCATCCATATCCAGGACGCACACATCTCTACATCCACTTTATGGTACACAGTCCACTGCAGTTGTACATCCTGGCTGTATATATAAGTAAAACTGGGAAAGTGTCGAGGAAAAGAAACTTGGAAACAATTGAGTTGTTGCATGACTGAATTTTAAAACAGAATAAATTACCATTTTTCTTAAACAACTAATGCAGTCACATTTTTTTTTCTTATTCCCAATCACAATTAACATTCAGCTTGTAAGTACAAACTGTCTCCTTCCCCTATAAGTTCTCTGTTTCCTCCAACCAGACGCAGCCTCTTGCAGTTTGTGTAAAACTGCGGAACAGTAAACAACAAACATTATAAAGTTGTGACTAACATTAGGCATCGGTTTCATCTGTGAGAACTTAAAAGGGTTAAAAACTCTCACTTCTTTAAAAGTGTTTTTTTTGTATGTGTTGTGCCTTTGTAGTCGTCAAACGTGACAGCCGTTCTGTTGCTGAATATTCCAACTGCATGTGGACATCAAATGCACAAAAAAACTCAAAGTAGACAGATAATTGAACCCGTGCACGCAGGTTTGGAAACAAATACAACAGCTTTGCTTTGATGCATATTTGACTGATGAGCGTTTTAGTTCCCAAGTAACACTTAATCCATTTGTTCTATGTACAACCTATATTTCTTTACATGAAACGGGTAGTAGAATATTTTCTTTTGATGCTTTGACGTCTCTGCACCCTGTTTCTGGATGTTTAGACAAACTTTAAAACAGCTTTGTGTCCACTGCATGCTCCCTCTAACTTTGTGTCTATATGTGCTTACACACTAGCGAGTCAGGTTTGCAGGTTTCTGGAGAGGATGGAGGGATGGAGGGATGAGTGTCTGTCCATGATTGACTTCAATAAACAAACTCCCTGATGGGCTTCTTCCATCGCTTTAAACACCCTTCCATCACAAGTTTGTTCTCCCTTCATAGTCTATCAGTAATGGACAGTGGACCTGGCACTGTTCAGTCAGTCACCGAGGGCCCAGCCCACTGTGGAGCTCCGCTCTACTCTGATTAGACTGCACACTCCCCATGGCGCCTCTGATCAGCGGCCATACTTGTCTCTTGCCATCCATCTCTTCATCCTGCCCTCTGTTTCCATCTCTCTGGGCTTCATTGCTCTTCCTTTATCGCTCTTTTGCTCCCTCTGTCTCTCCTCTCTCATTCTATCCATCTATCCATCTGTCCCGATCTCTCGGGAGGCCAGCCCAATTAACCTGTTTAAACAGCCATCTGAGCATCCCATCCATTCCAATGCGGCCGTGTGAGAAAGAGCCAGTTCACTGAGCCAGGATCCCGATGCCAGGTCCCCGTCCGCTGCCCTCACAACCCCCCCCCACACACACACAGTCACTTCACCTCCCATTCCTCCCCCTTTCCTCCTCCTCCTCCTCCTCCTCCCCCTCATCATCATCATCATCACCATCTTCATCCTCCTCTCTTTACTTCCTCCTCTCTTGTCCGCAATGGGCCTGATTGTAGCAGAGAGCAGGACCGGTGAGAGTGGTGTCTTTACTGATTTGCTGGGCAGGGTGACATTTGATGCATTCAATGCGTCACACTTTGAGCAATTTAACTGGCGGCTGCAATAACCTCTGCTGCCACTGGAGATCTCTTAGCAACTGTAATCTGCCTATGAGCTTTTAGGCCTCTTTCAGTTTTCCCCTCTTGTATTCTTTCATTCAAGTCAATGTTTCTCTGATTGCCATCTCCACACACTCGCCATTCTTTCATCAGGCCCTTCTCCCTCTCTGTCCTTCCCTTCTCCCCTCTCTCCTCTCACCTTCTCTCTGTCACTCCTCAGCTCTCAGCTCCTCTCTTTCCCCTGACTGCATTCCTTTCTCACTTCCCTTTCAACACTTGTCACCTACTTCCTGTCAGGCTGTCCAGAGAACACCCAAAGAAGGTCACAACTCTTTTCAGTGTTTCTGTCCTTCTTGTCCTTGTCTTGTTGGAGGGAGAAAGGAACTTTAATTAGAAAAGTGAGGAAGACGTGTAGCTGGAGCTTGGTATGTGATTTCTCTGGAGCTACACACAAGAGCACCATTTCATTGCCATCCAAGCAATAGTAATGAGGAAATTACACAATATATTCCCCTCCCATTGTGACAACACGCATAGCATGGTGGTATTTGTAACATTGCAGGGGTGTGACTGCTCACATTGACTAGATAGTGGGGAAGTGCTGGGCTGGCTGCTTGGCACACTGGGGTGTTTGTGTTATTTGCCAGATCAATGCACAACCTGGGCCCACTGCTTTAGACAACTTGTTAATGTGCAGCATTGTGCCGTTGGGCTTCATTGCTCTGTTGTTGGCCGATTTTATAATCTCTCTTAGAGCAATATCGACCCAACTGAGTGAAAAAAGGAGCTATCGGAGGTTTGTGTGTGTGTGTGTTGATGGAGGGGTAAAATTGGCACTGTCTTTTTCTTTAATTGGTGCAAGAACAAGACCCTCTGGGTACTCTGTGCGCAGCCTGTCACTCCATTTGTGTCTGGGTATTGGTGCAGCTAGCTCAGCTTGTCATTGTTGAAACATGCAGGCAATCATAGAGGATAAATGCCTACATACATGCACACACACACAAACACACTGACTGAATATACACCGACAGTATATACACTGTTATAGACCTCAGTATTTATTGGCCCATTGAGTTTCAGCTTTGGCTGATTTCAAGTCAAAGTTATTTAGTTTTTTATAAAGAAAAAGATCACTTTTAGCTTTTTTTTAGCCTTTTTTTTCTTATTGTTTGTATATTAAGCATACAATGGTTGATCCTGGTTTCCAAGATAAGGCTTACGCACTTTGCTCAACAGAGGCTATCACGGCATGGCACAAGCCATTTGAGATAGTTGGTTTTAAAGAGCAGTGGTGTTGTTCTCCTAAAAGGACCTGTTGTGTATTTGATAATTATAGAATCATAATAGGAAAAAAACAGCAAAGAATTTGGTAAGGAAATGTGATACAGACCTTATTGTATTGTTTTTGACAAAAAGCTGAGATATAAATCGAACTCTTGGCAAGTTGTTCGTCCATCAGGGCTGCCACAAACAGAGACACAACTGCTGACATTCACATTTGATCCCAGAGCTTTCTTTGAATGCAATCATAACCTCTGTAGGGAAATGCCACCTTTGCAGTTTGAGTATAGAATGTTTGTGCTGCCAGTGTCTTTTAATTGTCTTGATTTTTTCTCTTCTCTCAGCAGTTTTAAATATTCAAGATAAACAAAGATAAAGTCACAGATGATTTTTGAAAAGTAAAAAAAAATAATATATTATTTTAATAATAATTTTAATAACAAATATGGTAATTAAGGCGGAGGCATACTTTCTTTAATATGGCTTTAATAAGATACCCTCGTGGTTAGAGTTTCCTTCAGAGCGAAGCCTTAGCCTGCAGGCCTACACCAGCCACGACTGCATTACTGCTGCACTGCTGGCAGCGTGCCGAGCTCAGACAGAGACAATAACAGGAGGACAGCATGAGAAGGGGCAACAGACCACCTGCTGCTTGTGGGTTTTTTCAAGTATTTGACTGCTTCGGATGCAAAAGCTCAGAAATACAATCAAGCATGCCTTGATTTTTGATTTTTGACTCTCTCATTGTTAATATAATCAGGCAAACATCCAAAATCCTATTTGCACAGACACAAGTTCGCCAACTTGTTTGTTTTTTTGTCGCCCTCCACATTCCGAATCTATTCTTTAAAATAATGGTGAAAGAAATGCGAAGGGATTAGACACAGAGGAAAGAAAATGAGACAAACAAACAGCAGCAAGCAAACTTTTTTTTTTAAGGGGCTTTGTTTGGGGTAAAAATGTGCAGCTTCGCGGAGAAGAAAAAAAATTGTATGCGCAGGACACTTGTGCTGCACCTGCTGCACTCAGTGGACAGAGTGTTGTTGAAGAGCTGTGCCCTCTGACTGAACGCTGAGTGGCTGTCTGGACATCTGGCCTGAGAAGGGTACTGACATGATCACAGGCATACTTAGGGCCAGACAGAACAAAAAGCTGGATTTACTCGCAGTTTGCTTTCTGTAATGGAAGCTTTGTTTCAGCTGTTTTAGAGACGTGGGAAGAGAGAGAAAGAGACGATACGGTAGCGAGTTACGGCTTTCAGCGCAGGGTTTCCTACAATATGCCGTCTAGACATTGTAATCCCTGAGAAGGAAGGCTGCCGGTGCCGTGAAGGAGGAAAGGGATAAGGATGAGAGGCCGGTATTGGCTACACATTGTCTGTGACTCATCTTTCATCATTTCATGAACTGTGAGAGAGTTTCCTAAGACATGAAACACTAGAGATCATCTTGTGGTGGGATCAGACCAGCACTAAGACCTATCTAAATGTCAGCGTTTCAGCCCATGAGTACTCATAAGTCATTACAATATAATAGCATCTCTAAACTTGCACTTTATTTCGATCTCAACTACATTCCTTGCAAAGTTGACAATATCTGTCTACAGACACAAGGATTTGTATTCATGTTCTCGCCATGCAACTGATCATTCATGTGTTGACAATGACAGATTTTACATTCACAAATAACTGTAATCAGTGGTTTACATTCCTTGTATTAAAAGAGAGGATATGTTAGCAAGTTTGTACGAGAGGGATGGTTCTTCTGCACTTCCTATCTCCCTCCTTCTTCTGCCCTTTTTCTGACCACAACCATCTCTGATTTTGGCCTTCATTTTGATCTCATCTTCACACCCATTAAAGAAGTTATTTCCCTAAAAAAAAAATATATATATATATTACAGAGATAGGGTGATGAGATGCGTTAAGTGCTGTGTAGTGTTAATGGTTTCCATATATGACTTCAGCTTCTCTCGTCTCAGTGTAAACACAAAGTGTAGAAGGAAGGGGATGGTACAGTCTGTGCAGAGTACGTGGTGAAGGCAAATGACCTCATGGCTGAGAGCTGAGTCAAGCAGCCAGACATAAGTGGAAAAAGACCAGCAATGGAGTGATTTAGCCTTCACTTTAAGAGCTAAAAGCATAGTATTTGTCACTCAGGAAAAAGTGCATAGTGCCATTAAATGCCAAAACACTAGCGGAATCGATATGCCCACTAGTAAAGCACAGTACAGTTTGGACATTTATGGATATGAATGTACTGTGTTTGCAATACAGGCTAACAATTTGTTCTCCAAACTACTCCCTAAATAATATATATTATAGTTTACTTTTGGAACTTTGAAAAGTTGCTACTTTATTTGCTAATAAGCTTTTATTGAAATTGTGACCAGACATCTTTTCCTGTAGTTCTAGCAGTTAATTGTTATACTTTCTCTTGCTCCACCACCAGCAAATTCAGTTGCGAGTTCAATGTTTCACCCCTTTTGTATTATCACAGCACGCTGCATCAACATTAGGCAGCCTTCTTTCTTTTTTTTATTTTACATGCAGCTGGAGGGAACAACCCTCAAGAGTCTTATCCTTGTTATGGTTTGACCTATAAATAATGGAGACTAATGATGAGACGCACTAGTGTCAACCCATGCAAAATGATAAAAACGCTCTAAACACTTTACTATCTATCATCTATAGGGGGGTGTGCGTACTGTAGGTTTATGTGTGTGTTTATGAGTGAGAACAGCATCTTCAACTACATTTGTTCGTGCCATCAAGTGTTTCTTTTCCTACTTCATTATATAGTTGTTACTGAAATAAATTGCTTTAATGAATTGTGTATTAAACTGTTGGCAATTGTCTTGTTACAGTGAAGTTCGATGACTGCATGGGGAACGAAGCAGTGGTTTTCCAGAGCAGTGACCCGGTCTTCAGCGTGCGGACAGATGGGTCCATCTTTGCCAAAGGAGAGGGAGCCAGCCTGGACGAACCAGTCCAGTTTAAACTGACAGCAAATGGTCCTCACACACATGTTTGGGAAACCGTGGTCCAACTGGCGCTGGTTGACCCAGCTTCACCTCAGCAAAGTGAAAACGAGGTGAGTCATGTACTAACTGCACATGAGCACGGACCGACATGTACGCCACGCCTCAAATTCAAATTATGATCTCAGAGTTTCTTCTTCCTGTCAAATTCTCTCCAGTGGTCTGGTGATAGTAACAGCCAAGAATCAGGTCAAAACTCCTTGGGGTTTTGGAGAGAGAGAGAGGGAGAGAGTGGAGCAGAAAGAAGTAGCAGTAGCACATGGTTAAAAGTGATAGAATCACACTGCCACGGGGGAGAGTGCCATTCCCTTCAGCCATAAGCTGTTATTGGAAAACATCCTGTGCCTCGGATACCCCAGGGGTCCTCGACTTTTCCTCCTCTGTTTAATAGCTGTCACAGGTCAGGCGGGGACTCAGCGACCTGAGCTCAAACGTACCCATAACTACAGCACAAGGCCAGATTTGTGGTTAATGTCAGAGTGAGCTTTAATCAAATTAAGTAATGATAACACATGACTTAGAACCCGTGCTTACCAGTGCCAGTCTTGATAGACAGACTTGGTTCTTGGTGTCACAAACTGACTGTAATAAGCTGCTAACATTTCGTAGCAGTTTAAATGTTGAACTTATTTCACAACATTTACAAAAATGCTTAAAGCAGCTATAATCAATGTATTTGTAATAACAATGGTTCAAATGACTGTTTGTAATGCAAAATGGTTCTCATAAGCCCTCAGAGAATTATCATCCTGACTTGGCAGCTTCCCTCAGCTCTACAGAGCTTTATCGCCTTTTTTAGCGCATTGTTTAGGTTTTGCGACCCACAACTGTAATGTTTTGATTCAGTCTCAATGCTCTCATAGTGTTGTTTTCAGCTGGTTTTTGGCAGACGCCTTTGGTAGGAAAAAAAAGTCTAAAAAAACCCCATTGTACGCTACCTGCACAGCACCAACAAACAGACTGTGTCAGCGATGAATGTTGAAAAGCATTTAGCAGCTAAAGGGCCCCATGTTTCCCCCAGGAGTTGGTTGAGTACAAAGCAGAGCACAAAGGAGTTGGTATGTTGGACTTTGATTCATCAGGTTGCCATAAGCATGACTGAGCACATGCTAATGGTGCTGGTTGTGTGAATTGGCAACCGTTTGGAAACAAGTTCACCATAACAACTTAAAAGGAGATCAAATGCCAATATTTTGTTTACAGACTGTTTTCTTTGACCCCAAAGTGGCCAAAAAGATTTGTCTTTTCAGAGAGGACAAACACCTAGTCATTCACTATTAACTGTTCATGCATCATTAAAGAAAATTAGTGAAATATAAATTCAAAAACAAATTTTCAATAAAAATTTAAGATGCACATTTTTGGATTTTTTTTTCCTTTTTTTCCCCTCTACATAATTAGTTTATCCTAGTTAAGCGTAAGAAATATCAGTCACACACTGCGCCCCAATGCAGAAAAGCCCTTGGATCTTCACAGACCGTCATATTATTGCAGTGTTTATCTAAACACCACAGACAAACACTCACACACTCATAAATCAGATTTGTAAACACAGAGATCTTGACAAGAGTTTAGATGAACTTCAGAAGCCATTTTTAGCTTTAGTGCCATCATTTGAGTCTGGAGTTAATTATACTCCATAATAAACTGTAAAGTTAGATATGTGTGCAAACGAAAGATGAAAATAAAAATCAAAACAGGTCTTATCTGATGCCTGCAAGGTTAGTTTGACACACTGAAGCTGTCTGATGTTTCCAAGGAGTTTGACTTTTTGACGGATTTAGATTTAGTTTGCACATGAAGCTGTTTAAAACCAGAGAAGAAATAACTTGAACTGGGTTTCTTTTTGCAAGGCTTGACAATGGAAAGTCAGCTGTAGAATCAAATACAGAGGCGGAGGGGGTCATCGGCCAACAAAGGATCTATTAGTGGGAGTGGGTGTAAGAATGAGTATGTTGTTCTG